>FIZT01046934.1:0-16056 GCA_900065295.1 Paracoccus marginatus
GTCCCATAAAAATTTCGAATTTTTTTTTTTCACCAAGTATAAATGAGGACCACCCTATTAGGTATGCACTAGATACCTGGTTTCTCCTTTTACGTACCAGCATTGGATTTGGCTGTGGGTAAGGGAGAAATACGAGTCCATTTCTCTTTTTCAGGATCGTAGCATTCTACAGTGGACAGTTCTGTGGTACCATTGCAGCCACCAACGGCGTAAATACAATTATCAACTTCACAAATACCGAATCGGCCTCGAGCTTCTAACATGGCCGGCAACATCTCCCATGTGTTCTCTTCCGCATTGTACTTTTCCACAGATTTTATACATTCTACTCGGTCGTATCCGCCTACGAGAAAAATTCAAATAATTAAGCGTCTAATTTTACCGGCGTTATTTTTAGAGAGCGCCTAGTTAGAAGCGAATTATACTTAATGAACGAAACTGCGACGGAGGTCGGTTTAGAAATATTATTCTCTTAGGAGTTTATTTTTCTCGAGTGAAAAAAAGAAATTCTCGTAATTTTACATTTTAAAAAACGCCAAATTTTTCTAAAATTTTCAAAAAAATCAATTTTCAAAATTTTAATTCCATTTTTAATTTTTCAAAAAAATTTCAAATCATTTTTTCCAATAATTCTCATTTGCAAAAAATTTCAATATTTTTCAAATTTTTTTTTTTTGATTTGCAACTTTTTTTTTCAATTTTCAAAAAAATCAATTTTTGAAATTCTCTTCAATTTTCAATTTTTTTTTTAATTTTTCATTTTTTTCAGTTTTTATTTTCATTTTTCAAACCATCAATTTTTTTTTAAATCCCAATTTTCTGTAATTTGGAACTTTTTTCCAATTTTAATTCCTTTCAAAATTTTCACCAGACAAAAATTCAAAACAATTTTCAATTTTTCAAATTTTTTTACCCTCAATTTTTCATGCTCAAATTTCGAAAAAAATTCAAATTCTCAATTTTTTCAGTTTTTAATATTGTTTTGAAATCTATTTTTTCAATTCTCACTTTAAAAAGAAAAAATCAAATATTTATTAACAAGAAATAAAAAAATTTCAAACTTCATTCCTTGAGAAAAAAAGTAACAATTACTAAAACTCCTATTTTCCGAATCTAATAAAAATAGAAAACTCAACAAAACCTCTTCAATCCGGTACTCACCACAAACGAAAATCTTTCCATTCAACGTCGTACATCCTGCAGCACATTTCCCCGAAGACATTCCCGACAACGAGCAATAGGTCTCCGGCAAAGATTCGTGGGACGAAGATCGGCTCCCCAAAGGCGTGGTGACCACTTCCTCTTGCTCATTCAATCTCAGCATAATGGACAATCTCGTCAACCGATCATTCAGCACAACCAACGACAAAAACGTATGCTCTGCAAAAGAAAAACATAAAAATTTTCAAAACTCGAGGAAGTTACAAAAACGTAATAATCTTATGGATGATGAATATTTATCCCCAATGGACATTTTAAGAAAAAATCAATTTTATATTCTTCTCGGCACTGGTTCAATTGGTTGGAAAAAAATACACCAATTGCCACACTCTTCTGTATGATTCATTCGCATTTTATTGCGATCAGGAACGTGTTCATGCAATTTTGCCATAATTAGGCGAACGGTGTTAATCTGATAAGGCATGCAATGGTCATAACTTCAATATTGAGTCCTTATGGGTTAATTTTTCTGAGTCGATTGTCAGTAGCTTCGTGATCAGAATCGAGTTCGGTATCAACATATCCAAATTCTGGTATCTCTGTTTTCTACAGAGTAAGTAATCTATCGGCGTGAGCCATTTAATGTAAAAAATTCGCTTTCTGTATACGAATAAAAATTCGCATCATAATTCTCGAATATGTACGTGTATAGATACCGCATACCGTAGTTTCCATTTAATTGACTTTTTTGAATTTTTTTTTAGGAGGTAAACCTGCATAGGCGCTTTGTTAAATGCACAAAAAACATTGTACGAGAGAGAAGCACCCAATTAAAAAATTACGATGCCGGTATGGTTTACCTGTTACTTTGTCTGTGGCTATTACCAACCAATCAGAGTCAACGTCTTGTTTACGAGAATCTGCTAACTCTTTATTATATATGAGAACGCGAGGCTTTGCAGATTGCATGTGGCCAATTCTCTGTCCCTAATATAACACAAAAATATGTTGTGCAACAACATACGCAAATACATAGTACAAGAAAACACGATTAAAGGCAACTAAATGTTACACTGAAAGTTCGCCATGGCGCGTCTGCGCGCCGCGTTCATGTCGCACTTTCAGTGATTACTCGCCCCATGGACCGTGGTACGTCTTCTCAATTTGCACACCCTTCTCCATAATTTAATACAAATCGACGCTTACGTTTTGTAAATTCGACGACGGTTTCTTCGACATCTTTTTATACTCCTGTACCAATTGCGTATCGCTCACGTCACCGGATGGCAATTGCGAACAATCTTGCAACGAGTTATCCACCGCCAGATACAACATGTGAGTCTGTAAAAATCACCCATTCTCTTCCTTTAGTAATAATAATAATGCAGCAACGTGAAATATTTCTTTTAAAAAAAGTAAAATATTATCAAATGAAAATTTGAACGGTAATTACGGGTATAAGTTTACCCACTCGTCGGTGTTTGGCCAGAGTTCTCATACCGTGACACAGAAAAAAGGAAAAAAACAAAAACAAGTACGAATGGGTTATAATGTACCCTTCGTAAGAGTAAATTGTTTTGAAAGAATTAATCTATTTACGCGATGACGATATTTTTCGCTCGTAATTAAACGTAATTAAAGAGAAGGCAAACGAAAAATTATACCTTATCGACGAACGTCTTATATGTAAAGGAATATTCCGTATTGTTGGCGAATGATCTTTTGATCCAATCCATTACCATTCGCGATAGAGAATCGCCCGGCACGAGATTCATTTCTTGGCGCGTTGGCGACAAGATTTCGATTTGTACGCAGGGTAGAGCCAAGAACGAGGCGCTCTCACATACTTTAGGAAACTGAAACAAATTGAATAACAGTAAGTACCCTTAATGAGTATTTTTGAGAGAAATTACAATAATATTTACGTAATAAAAAAAAAGATGTTTGAAAATACAGTTTCGTTCACGAATGATTCAATCTATAGAGAGCCAAATTATTCTACGGGTCATTGGAGAACGACTGAATCATTTTAAACATTAATTTGTATTTTTTAGCGATTCAATTTTCTTTGTTTCTAAAAATTTCGTTCGTGAACGATTTGCTAGAAAATGACTGAATCGTTCGCGAACGATCGAATCGTTTATCAAGCTGCTTCGCTTTCACGTGAGTTCTATCTTGTATCGATGATATCATTTCATCGACAAAAGGAAAAATTCGTTTGCGAACAATTTGCTAAAAAATGACTGAATCGTTCGCGAACGACTGAGTCATTTTTGGCAAAAAATAAACTCATTCCATTAATTCAACATTTAAATTTTTTTAGAAATTTCGTTCGCGAACGGTTTGCTGGAAAATGACTTAATCGTTCGCGAACGATCGAATCGTTTATCAAGCTGATTCGCTTTCACGTGAGTTCTATCGATGATATCATTTCAACGACAAAAGGAAAAATTCGTTTGCGAACGATTTGCTAGAAAATGACTGAATCGTTCGCGAACGACTGAGTCATTTTTGACAAAAAATAAACTCATTCCTTAAAATCAACATTTAAATTTTTTTAGAAATTTCGTTCGCGAACGGTTTGCTGGAAAATGACTTAATCGTTCGCGAACGATCGAATCGTTTATCAAGCTGATTCGCTTTCACGTGAGTTCTATCGATGATATCATTTCAACGACAAAAGGAAAAATTCGTTTGCGAACGATTTGCTAGAAAATGACTGAATCGTTCGCGAACGACTGAGTCATTTTTGACAAAAAATAAACTCATTCCTTAAAATCAACATTTAAATTTTTTTAGAAATTTCGTTCGCGAACGGTTTGCTGGAAAATGACTGAATCGTTCGCGAACGGCAGGGTCATTTTTGGTAAAAGTCAAACTTCTTTTTTTGAATTTGGCATTCGATTTTTCAGAAATTTCATTCGCGAACGACTTATTGATCAATTAATTTTTCGACAGAATGGAGAAAAATTGTTCGTGAACGACTGAGTCAATTCATTTTGTCTCTAATTCAAATTTTTTCATTCATTCATTCATTCATTCTCAATTTTCAGGCATTCCATTCGCGAACGGCTTGTTCATGAAAATTGAATCGTTCGCGAACTACTGTACTTATTTTTTCCAAAAATTGCACTTTTCAACAAATCTATAGTTTAAAATTTCTAAAATTACTCGTTCGCGAACGAATCACTCAAAAGAGTTGATTGGTCAACCATTCAATCGTTCATCGAATACCGAATCAAGTCAAAAATCTTTCCATCAGCCTTCGACGTAATCAAGCCACTCAAATTGCAAACGAAACTACAAAAAATTCTCACTATCGCGGTTTCAAGCTTAACGTCGGAGTACTCTCGATGAATACTCGACTATATCTTTATTGCTCGATGTTCAATTCAAGTGTGTTCATTTGACGATAATGTTTCTTTTCGTGGTATGCATTTAGATATCAAATAGCACTCTAATCTTTCAAACACCAAAAAATATAACATTCAAGTGTTTTTTAGTAGCACGTTTGAATCATGATATTACGAATAAAAACATTTTTTCAAAATATTATTCGTTCGTTCCAAAAATACGTAAAAATTTGCACAAAATTTAAACCTTCACTTGAATGGGTTAAATGCAATAAAACCATTTGCAAAATTTTAAAAATCAGAATATCCATATCAAATCGACATAATTTTTTTGCCAGGACGTATACCTAAATGGAGGATATCCTAATATTGTAACATTTTTCGAGAAAATATTCGCATTAACTTTACAATTTTCATCTCCGGCTGTGCTGCTCAATTTTGTTCCAAAGTGACGAAATTTTTATACGAAAAAATATTCACATATTATACGTAACTTTGGAAGATATTAATTCAGGTCATTCAACAAATCCTGTAATCTACCTTAATTACTGAACTGATTATGGGAAACCGATTTCCGAAATTATTTCAAACATCGGTATCAGATCTCAGGTCCAGATAACACCAGTTCGTAAACGTAATATCCCACAATATTATCGTTTTAACACAGGAAAACGTACAACGGTAACGAACAATTAGGCAATGGTCGTTTACATCTACCTATTTGTGAACTACAATCGTCGATAAATTCAATGATAAATAAAAGTTGATATTTGCATCATCTCATTATACGATTGTTTTTTCTGATCCGAAGCGTTAAAATTGGAGAAGTAAACACGACAATAACGGTAACAACAGGCAATGCAACTTACCATTGCAGATATAAAATCATCCAATTGACAAACGAACGATTTCTTCGAAGAGATACCAGGAAGGATACGTATATCGATGCAATTATCGACGCTTAAATTTTTAATCAAATATTTCGCGCATTCTTCCGCTATTCTATTCATCTTTAGATAACACGCCGCCAGGTAAATGGATCTAACTTCGTGACCTTGCAGCTCCAGTCTGTAACACGATAGATTATTACGTATTTTAGATTCGAAACAATACTCGCTGTTTGAATCGATTCATCAGGTTTTTTTTCATGAGGCGATTCGGAAGTGAGCTTTTCAATATGCACATACATTGTCTGGTGGATGTTTCGAGTTTAGAATTTTAGAGGTCGTCTTACAAGGCATACCTATTAAGTACATAATGACGTAGACTTGATAGTATAATTGAAAAACAATACTCTGAGTTTAGCTCTAGGAGCATAAAAAATTTATATTTTGGAATTCTACGTAAAATTTCAGTTCCCAAAAAAGTTCATAATATTATATGAGGCCGACGAATGAAAAAAAAAAAAAAAAATGATTAAAAAATCAAGAGAATTCTCCTGGAAGTGGAGAGTTTTAATGCTCTTTCATCGAAAAAAAATTATCAACTTGTGCAAATTATTTACATTACCCTTGTTAAAACACGCCGAGGGCAATTTGCAATAATGAGCAGAAAAAATTTTTTGGCTGAAGTGGCAACCTCGCTTAGGGAACGTGACGTCAATAGAATACGATTGCAAATTATTTATCAAGCACGTGTTCATTATTCCCAAAAAAATTGCTAATTTTTCTCCATAAAAAATTGAAAGTTTTTTTTTGTATCAAATACAGATTTTTCCCCTAAAAAATTGATAATTGTTTTTCAAAAAATTGAAAGTTTTTTTCAATGAAAAAAAAACTGTTGCTTTTTTGGTAAAAAAAAAAAAATGATAACTTTTTCCCCATTAAAAAACTGAGGAGATTGCGGTGTTGAAAATTGATTAAATTGATAATTTTTCCTCGTGAAAAATTTTTGCCATGGGAATTTGATAAATTTTGTCCATAAAAGATTAAAAATTTATCCCAATTAAAGATTTCCAATTTTTTCCTGATAAAATTGAAATTGAAACATGATATTAAGAAAATATTGATTAATATTGGTGAAAATAATAAAACTCTTCCTATGAGAAAAATCTTCATTTTTTTCAAAAAAAAAAAATTATAAAAAAATTGCTAATCTCAATCGAAAAATTGTAATGTAGCACACCTGAATGTTCAACCTTTCATTTTGACCCTTTTCACAATTTTTGGAGCTGAATGCAATCTTTAAAAATAATGAGTTAGTTGCGAAAATTGATGAAATTTTAGCTCCAAAAATTGTGAAAAGGGTCAAAATGAAAATTTATCGCCATTTTAGGTTTTCTCACAAAATTTCAATCCATTTTGATGAGTAATACGATAATTTTTCAAAATTATCCTAAATTTGATTAAATTTTACTCCCTAGAATTTCCGAAAGGGGTCGAAATGAGAATTCGTTGGCATTTTTGGTTTTCTCACGAAATTTCAGCCCATTTCAATATGTAACACAATAGTTCTTCAAAATTACTCAAAAATTGTTAAAATTTTACCCCCTTCGGAAGGGGTCAAAATTGAAATTCATCAAAATTTTTGGGTTTTTCGCAAAATTTTAGCCCATCTTAATAGGTAACACCTCATTTTTCCGAAATCACTCAAAAATTGATAACTTTCACCCCTTAAGATTTTTGGAGGGGGGTTGAAATTGAAATTCATCGATATTTTTGGATTTCTCGCGAAATTTTAACCCATTTTGATACCTTACACGAGTGCATAGTCATTTTGTAAAAATTTCCAGCAGTTCATTTTTATGCAAAATTGCAGAGGGGCGCAACTTCAAAATTCGCCTGCGGCCCATTGTGCCGGTTGTTTTTTAAAAACTTTTGCCCAATTGGTTCACGATAAACTCATGCACCCCTAAAGGTTATTTTTTTTTTTGTTCCTCCAGCATTGTCACGTTCACAGAATCATTTCACCTTCAAAAATGGCCAAATTTGATGAAAAATCGCACTTTGGGGACCCCAGGGGGCCATTGTCACCATGCAAAGGAAACGAAACGAAACATATTCGGACTCGGGAGAGTATCCGCTATCAGACTGTAAAAATAATTTTTTTCCCCATCCACTTTCAAAAATTGGGGGTTTCAAGGCTCCAGCCCCCTATTGTGCCGCGGCAAAAATCGAAAATGACCATTTTCGTGAATGTCCCACCCCTACCAACAAAAAACCAACCGAAAAATTGAAAAAAATTATTCTGAGAAATTTTCAAAAAAATTTGGAAAATTTTTGGAAAATCAGTTTGAAAATTTTCTAAAAAAATTGATCTCAAAATTTTTTCGAGCTATTTCTGAAATTTCATCAGATTTTTGATTTTTTGAAAAAGTAACTTCAAAAATCTGATGAAATTCTTTAAAAGTAATGTTTACAAATTTTCACTAAACATGGGTTCTCGGTACTTACATCTTGGGAAAAAATTATGATTATTTTGGGCAACAAATGGCAACTTCGCAATCAATTTTTCAACTCAAGTTTTTATGACTTCAACCGAGATTTTCCGACCGACAAAAAAATTTTCAAATATTGGAGGGGCGAGTTGCCCCCTCCCTTCGGCCCGACCCTGCATACATGACTCTAATGACTCGACAGACGTTAAATGGGGCATTTTGTATTAGCAAAAACACGTCCTTTCGCATAAGACATCCTATTCGCTCAAGTACCACTGCTGACAATCATCTTACCTGGAGGTATACGCGTACTCGATGACTTTCTCCAAGGTACTAGCTCCGAATCCGGAGTTCAAGTTCAATGTTATTTGCACAGTGTGCCCTTGCGGATTGGCACTTTCTTGTTCGTCGTCCACGCTGAACATTTCCATGAGTTTGGCGCTAACACTGGCTAGTACGGCTCGATGCCCGTATAATTCGGTGTTTCCGACCTACGCAATGTAATATTTCTGTTAAATAAAGCATTAGAGCATAACGACGAGATGCTACTACCCAATTGAACCTCTCATTCTGCCACTCACAGTGCATAATAATGGTACTACCAGGAGACGTCCATCGAGGTTACAAAAAAGGTAGCTGAAAAGCCAAGCAGTGTAAACATGCTCATCGTGTCAAACACGCGAAAAATTATTGATTCTTGTTAAATTTCTTTCGATACGGTAATCGATTACTCACAACCAAGGCGATGAAATGAAAAGAAGACGCGTCTACTCTCGGTGTGACGTAAAAATAAAATTAAAAAGACGGCACCGGCTCGTCTACGTATACATAATAATTACGTAGTATTGCGCCAAAAAATATATATATATATATATATCCACACATAATAGAAACCCATCCTCTCGACTCCCGTCTTCATACGTGTAGTACACCATTCGGTATTATAATACACTTAATCCTATACACATACAGAGTGAAGAGACCCAGTTACCAAATATGAACTTACGTGAAGTATGACATCGCAAAACGTTCTATTTTTTCTCATCGTATTCAACGACTGCAACAAATTGTGGTGATGGCTGTCGTCGTGGAATATCAACGGTTCTTCGACGTCGACGGTGACTTCGTCTTCGTCGTCGCTCAAATGATCTCCATTCATCATGATCATTTTTCTCGTATCGCCGGCTGCTTCGCTGTTAATACGAGTACGATCCGAAACGCATGTAACAACCGCACCGAAACCGCCCAATATAACGTATTGGAAAAATGGACCAATTTTTCAAACCGGTCTGCGAATTAAAAATCACACCATAGGTCGCATTAATTACCCGATAAAATATTCAACGTGTCTGTACCCTATACTATTATCTCGAGTACGCCAGCTCGCTAGTAAAGAAGGGAAAAATTGCAGATAACGTTATCGGCGATAATCTGACCCGGAATAAATTTTCGCCAGTTCCAACTCACAAAATTTCAAGATAAAAGAGTTACGTACAGTCGTACAATTGGGATGCCTGTAAGTGTACGGTGCGATAACCTGGCAAATTTGATTGGCCAAGGATTTAGTAACTATTCAAGGTCATCGTGTCGACCATACACTCGTATACGGCTCGTACTTGCCCAATTAAACGTTCGCCATCCCGACCAGCGGTAAATGAACTCGAACACGATGATGAATGAGGTTAGAAAGGCGGATCACCATCACACATCTGCGCCTTTGATGATGCTGAACTCGATGGAATTTTTTTTCCATACTTTAACACAATATATGTAGAACTCTTTGTGCGCGATGAATTAACAATTAGATCCGTTGTGCTTGAAAAAAAAAAAAAAAAATGGGAAAATGAAAAACAATGACCGAATTACCCCACACAAAGGTTTCCTTGTTTATTAAATTTTCTTCGTATCTGAATATTATCGTCTCGCTTTTTATTTACCCACGTAAAATATTCGCTAAATGTGATCGACATCACGCTACCTACCGTCCGTTATAATGAGGTTTAAAAGTACCTACGTCAGAAATTTTCCAATCTACATATTATATACGTATTGTATCTCTCTAATCTTCGTTCCCATCGCTTTTTAAAATAATATTTATCGAGATTGAATATCCAATAAAAGATTACGTAACTTGGAACTTTTTATGATTACACTCGCTCATGGGTGATTTCCACTCCAAACAAAATTGAAATGTTAATATTGTGTAAGATTATAGTTCGAATTAATTTCATATACGAGTGTAGTTATCTTTCCGGATACAGCTTAAGTTCAGATTTATAACGCCAGCAGAGGGCATGGCTAATTAAATGGGCAATTTTAAAATAGAAAAATGTACTTGGCCGTATTTGAAATTTGAAGAGCATGAAAGATAATATTTTTTTTGATGAGTCTGTTAGTGGAATTGAAGCTATTTCAAAAATTGAAGATATGATTAACTTTTCGAAAAATAAAATGGAATGGAAAAATTAATTTATAAAAAATGAAATAAAAATTGCCAAAAAATAATAATTCTTGAATTCTTCAAAGAACTTTTCACTGAACAAAAAAATTTGGAAGAAATTTTAAAAATTGATTAAAAAATAAAACAATTGAAGTTGTTTGAAAACAAAAAAATATTTTTTTAAATCCATGGTTCAGAAAGAATAATTAAAAAGTAAAATTTTTTAAAATCATAAAAGCATAACTTTTTGTGAAAAATAAAAAAATTAGGGGTGAGGATGCTAAAAAAAAATAGAATAATAAAAAACAATTTTTTTCGAGTCAAAAATTCTAATTTTTTAAAATGAAAAATTTTTGAAAACCAAAAAACACCTTATAAAAGAAGTGAAAAAGTTGAATTAAAAAGAGCAAAAAAATTTTTAAAATAAAAAAATTTATTTAAAAAATGAATGCAAACATAAAAATTATCAAAAATAATTTTTGAATTTTTCAAACAACTTTTTGTTGGACAAAAAGAGAAAAATTTTAAAAATAATTGATAAAAAAAATTGAAACATTGAAAATCAAAAAAAAAAAAAATTAAATCCACGGTTCAAAAAAATTAACAAAAAAGTAGAATTTTTCAAAATCATAAAAGCATAACTTTTGGTAAAAAATGAAAAAATTGAGAGAAAATGCTAAAAAAAATTAGAGAAAGACTTTGTAATAAATATAGAAAGTTTAATTAAAAAGAACAAAAAAAAATTTCAAATAAAAATTGCTGAAAAAATATTTTTTAAAAATCGAAAGATTTAGAATACTTATGAAAGAATTTTTCAAATTACAACTTTTTATTAAAAATGAGAAAAATAGCAGAAAAATAACGAAAAAAATTTATAGGAATAAAAACTGTAAAAAGAAATTTTTTCCAAGTATAAAAATTTTGATTTTTAAAAAACAAAAAAAAAACTTCTCATAAACAAATTAGAAATGTTAGAGTAAAAAAGCGAATAAGTATAGAAAAAAAAATTTAAAAAGTTGGAATAAATTTTTTTAAAAACCGAAAATATAGGGATTTATGTAGAAAAATGACTAATTTTTGCCATTTTTTCATTTATTCCAAATTCAGGGTGTCTAACAAAATTTGTCGATCAAAATGTATGACTTTGCATGACCTTTTTGTATGACCTTTTTGCATGACTTTTCTGACATTTTCACGCCACCCCCTCTCCTCCCCAAAAAAATACCAAAAACATTGAGAAACATAATTTTTTTCAAAAAAATCATAAGTCACCCTCAAATTTAGATTTTCATCACAAAAAACCACCATTATCCCAAAATAGTTTCAATAGTTTTATCACTAGAAAATCACTAGACTTGAAAATACCCCCAGACCCTCCTAAGATGGGTATCAAAATGCAGAATTTTTCAAATTAGAGCCACCAGATCTCACTGAAATGTCAATTTGAATGACAGAGTGAATAAAATGAGCAAAAGAACCACCAAAAATCCAAAATGAATACCATACACTCTTCCAACTTTGAAAAAGGGAAGGGGGCACTTGACTTTTTGATTTTTTTGTTGGACATTTTGCTTACTTTTCATGTCGAAAATGAGCAAAAATTACAAAAATGTAAACATATCAACACCAGAGCGAAGTGAGGGCGAAAATTTTGAATTTTTTTCCCGAAAATTTAAATCACATATCAAAAGTGAATGGGATTGTATGACTTCTGAGGGAATCTTAGCCAAAATGTATGACTTTGTACTACCTGTATGACCTCTCTTGAAAATGTTTGACTTTGTATGACTTGTATGACTGTTAGACACCCTGAAATTGGATTTTTCCTAGAAAATTGAATATTTTTTTCAAATTTGAGCAAAATGATCGCTAAAATGGTCCAAATGAGGTAGTCTAACCGGCTGAATTCGAATCCGCGATTAGTTTTTTTATTGACCATTATTAATGACTTCTCCACCACACGAAACTCTTCAAATTACTAATATTACGCAGCGATCTGCAACTTTTCAACCCCCTGGTAGCCACCTGAGTTTTGATCTAAGAAAGATGGCGATGGTCTAGAAAGATGCAGGAACTCAAATCGTATTTTTCAAGCGCTAAACAGGGCTTTTTACACCATTTCGACTGGCTAAAAAACACAAAAAATATCTTTTTTCATAAGGAGGTGCATTTGCGAGACCTCCTGCTCCCCTCCCCTTCCATCTATGAAGCTCAAAATTTTTGTGGTAGGTCTCCTACTTATAGTAAGCCACCCCACCGAATTTGGTGAAAATCCAAGATGTTGTTAATGTTTTGGTTTTTTCGGCGCCACTTGCGACTTCACGCGCGTGTATCTCGCGAACGCGACCATTTCACGCGTTCAACATAATAACATAAAATATTCTAAATTTCATCTAGAACATTTTTTGCCATCATAAATTCTATCGTAAGTCATACCGTTTCGGAGTTATAATGGAAAACGTTAATTGTGAAGGTAAGGGTCACTCAAAACAGCCACCATTTCGTAAATAGGGCCACCTTTTATTTTATTTTTTTCAGGACAACCGCTAGAAATGTTCCCTAGGATGTCCCCTTCAGGAGAAAAATGCCTCGGAGGATCGGCAGGGATACAGAACTTCTCTATGAAGAAATCGACTTGAAAGTTGAAGCGATTGGCTTGAAAAAAATTAATGAATTTTTTAAATCATTTTTTGAAAGATTGAAAAAAATTCAAAAACTCAGAAAAAAAATGTAGTTTGAGAAAAATTGTACTTAAAAAAAATGAAAACGAGTACCGAATTCAAGAACCACTAAAAAATCCAATTTTCAACTCGTATTACTCGCAACGATATACGAGTAAAAATATTAACCAGTAAGTTGGCTCAGAATTGTCTATTAATAACTTATCAGACAACTGTAAACTAATACCCGAATAGAGAAGGGAAGGAAGAAAAGGGTTAACGGCTGAATGCTTCATCAGCAGCACTTCCTATTTTCCTCTTTGTCTATTAATGAAATACCTAATTGACTCGTACGTATTTCGAAGAAATGATAACTCATTACCTAAGGGAAACATCTCTAATTAGATGACTCGAATAGTTTAAATTTCCAGAAATCCATTCTCTTTCGCTCCACACTTCGTCGTATACGTTCCAAGAATACAAATTAATTGTTTTTTTTCGTCCATTCACGCACACAAAAAATACAAAAAAAACAATTATAAATATTCGCTCGACCGTTATTTTTACAACATTAACAATTCCAACCGCAAGTCCCAGGATAATACTTACCAAAGGTACGCGGTTGGAAAAAAAAAGAGCCCAAGCTCTCGACAGAAAACACTCGAATCAGCAAATTCTAGAGAGCAAAATATATACGGGAAAGTTGTACTTGTACCCTGGCAAATTTTCGTCAACAGCTGCAAATTTGCTTAAAATTTCTCTCACGATTTTCGTACTCGAGTGAAATTTCCATCACGCGTCGAGATCGATCGGTTTGAATACAGCCTTGTCCAAATAAAAGGCGAATAACTTCGACTCGCGTCGGTTGGCGAAGAGCTCGGCAATTTATAAAAATTAGTTTGACAAAATTAACATTCTCGTTTGTACATGAATGACAAGACAGACAGAGCGAGTGAAATTTAAAATGAAAATATATGACGTACAGACGATCTAATTCTTTAAATGGCTTCTTCAAATCTAATAACGATAAATTCGCTTTAACCTTTTACAGCTTTTGATTGAGCGAAAAAGAATATTATTCGTACGAGGTAATTAAATTCGAGTCCTTGAAAAAATGTTACCGGAAAATTGTAAAACTTTTCATCGATTTGTATTTAGATAGAATTTTTGTACGTAATCTAACGAATTTTTGCGTTCGTTGCGATTAATGAGCTAAATAAACTTTTACCATTTTCTACGTATTTCATTACGGTTATTTCGAATGGAAAGTAAATGAGGCAGATGCACGCAGCTGAGCACTTTTATACGTCAATGGTCATTTCGAAAAAATATATATTTTTATCGATTCGAACGCAGACTGGAAATTGAAAAGAAAAAAGTATTTTTAATAAATTTGTTCTACTTGGGTAATAATTCGAGCAAATGGGAAAAAATCGATTTCTATTTTTACGACGACGTCGCGTCGAGAAAATTTCTGTAATTTTTGTCGAAACAGCAGCGCAGAAGATTTCCCAAGTAATTTCCTTTTTGAAAGAAGATCTTGGAAATTGAAAAAAAAAAAAAATTAAGATATGGTGCTAGAGGCCTTGGCATTCATAGTTTTAATTGTTTCTATTCGAGTTGTTTGTCGTAGGCAGGCGTTTTTTTTTTTTTCACAATATTATTTCTTCTTATTAGTGGAACTATTTAACGCACTGTACATCATCTTTGACGTATTTTGTTTTTATTTGGTAGCACATAATACGTAGTACCCAATGGTAAACGTCCGGTTCACCGTTAAATCATGTCATCACATCAATTTTCTTGTTTATCGGAACGATCCCGTTAATGCGAAGTGGTAGTTTTTCTACTTCCTCTAAGGTAAACATCGCCTTGATTTTTAAAAAGGAAAATATTTTCGCACGCGTTCGATCTACGTAGTCTCGCTGAAATTTGCGCCTCGCCTGTTGCCTTTCCACCTCGTGCTTGGCCTACATTTGAATTTTCCAAAACGTTACGACTTACGTACGACGCGACGCAGACGAAACCCTGCTCGCGTTTGAGAATTAAAATTTTATAAAGGGATAAAAGTCGAGATTGGTTAGAAAATTATGCTTCGGTAGATGATTTATCTCTCGAGTTTATTAGTGCGGATTTCTTTTATAAAAATATTCGTCTCGACTTTTTGCGAATACTTGATATGCATGACCTGCGAACGAAGGATAAAAAGCTGACCTGCTATTTAAAAAAAAATTTCAAGATAAATTTATAATACAAAGTATTTTAGTTGTGCATCATTAATAGAGATTTTCAATGATTCCATTTTTTTTCTGCTATAATTAGAGGCAATAGGTATAATGATACCGAATACATTAATTACTTTATCATTTTATCGTTCTTACATAACCGACGGTCATACTCATAAAACGTCAACTAATTACCGTTTATTAAATTTACGAGAACACGAGTGCAAAAACACTCGGTCGTTTCATTTTAAATTATTTTCTTATCTCAACTTAATTATTAATACAATATTCAAATTTATACTATCAGTACCTACATAATACCCATTGAGATAAAAAATTTGTCGTTGAAGAGTTACAAACGTACACGATATCGAGGCAATGCGCGTACTCGAGACAATATGAGAAAATTATGTCAAGCTAATGAACAGAAAAAAATTGTAAAAAAATTACTCACCAGATTTACTGAAGAAACAGGTGGGAAGATATAATGCGAAACATTCGTAACGATACTCTATTGTAGTGTGCGATAGTGTGCTGAGTAGTTTGTAATTTATATGCCCGAGTGAGTACAACACTACTGTTTCCGAAGAATATTTCAACGAACGCGATTCGAGATGGGTTATTTCATCGAGTTTAATACTAAACTGAAACTGCGAAACACCTTCAACAATGCGAACTATATAATTAACACATTACATTGAATACTTTTGTTTATATTGAGAATGCAAACCAACCGTACCGATTTTTGTAAAACACGCATGCTACTTGAAAAGATCATAAATTTACCTTAGACCATTTAGAATTAACATAGACCGCGCTTAGTGATAAAATCGTGTTCCAA
>FIZT01046937.1:0-12411 GCA_900065295.1 Paracoccus marginatus
CATACTTGATATGGGGATCCCAGGATAGTTGATCGTCAAGGATGACTCCGAGGTACTTCATGGTGTTGGTAATGGGCAGAGGCCAGCTGCATACAGGTTCCCAAGGGGTAGGTATGTTTTGGTGTACGGTCCAGCACGATCAATGACGATGCATTCTGTCTTGGAGAGAGCTAGTTCCAAGGACCTATCTTCTAGAAAAAGGAGTATGGCACCAATGACAGCGTTGATTCTTTGTTGAAGGTGTTCCTGTAACTCAGCAGAGCAAACTAACAGCGCATCATCCGCATAACAGAAGCAATCAAACCACCGTTTGGTGATTAGGTGTTGGCATTGTACAAACAGTGCTAGCGTTATGGCTTACTCGCATGCTAGCATAACATGCTAGCACACCTCTAGCATTTTTACACTCTGAATTGCTAATTTGGATCGAGTATAATTAGTCTTCATTCGACGAACAAATCTGAGTACATTTACAGGGATTGAAATCACTTCTTGGCTCTCAGAAAATGCCATTCATTCTCATTCTCTCTTAAAAATAATAATAAAAGGTTAGAAGCAAGCTCGAATTGTTCGATGGAAAAAAAAAGTAATTGCTTTATGCATTGTATATTCTGCGACCCTCCCTCACTCCGCCGAATCTAGCAATACGAGAAAAAATTAGGAAATTCCGTCGCATAATATTTTCGGTATTTTATTAAAGCGCGCGATAATAGCGAGTTTATTTTGTTTATTCGTATTTCATTTATCCTTTCAAGTACCCGGTTTAAGTATATCTCGAGCGAAAAGGGCGGGAAAAAAATATGAAAAATGAAAACAGAGAAAATTTCCTCGAGATATGGAACCAGATTAAATTTCATTTGGAACCGACATACCAGCGCATAAAAAATACGCGTCTCTTCCAACAAATTCCTACTTTTATACTCGCCTAAGTAATATTATAAAATAAACACAATCGCAGAGACAGACGCTCACGTTGAACAGGGAAAAAGAACCCTGACGGGGCTGAAAAGGTTTCGTAGAATTTATTAAGCAGAACCCGACCGGAGACTCGAAGTACCTACCTACGTATACTAATTCGGTGTCTCAGACGACAGCAAAAAAATCACTTCCCAGTACTCTTAGGTTGATTAGAGACGTATCATAAATCATGAAAGTCAATTAAAACAAATACGACGTCGCTTAGCTGACAAGTTAAATGAAAAACCATTACACCTGTTCGCTTTACAACGCCGCTAAATGTATTAGGTACTCTCGACGAAACTGAAAAGCTTCTACTTGTGTAAAGTCATCCTTTCGTATATAATATGTTTCCTCGCTAATCGCATATGGGCGCCGCTTTCTTTTCACTATATTTTTCTCTCGTTCGTTTTATTCGATTCTTTAATCATTTCTCGTAGATACGCTTATTCCGCGAGCAAAAGAAAAAAATCCCCAAATATCGGTGCATAAATTGATAGGTACCTACTCCAGTGTAGAAGCAAAGTCGCTGACGTCGTTTACGCGTATACTGTTTCGTCTCGTTAGTCGCGTAACAGATGCTTCGACGAAGATGCACGAAATGAAATATTAAAACAATTTTATGGAAATTATTAATACAACCTGCACGTTCGCTATACCTAATTTACTTTAAACCGTATAAATTAAGCAAACTTCAAAAATCAACTCATTCGCCGTCTTCTGCGCCTCTCTCCAGCCCCGTATCCGAATTCCAACCACTTTCGTGCTTCCTTAATTCAGTTTATACCTACATAGATGGTACCGACCTCGCAATTATAATTCGCAAAATGCAACCCCCTCTACCCACTACCATTCTGCAAACCACTTGGAAACTTCTCCAGTCGTATTGGAAAACCAAATTATATTGCAAAAGGGTGGTCTCGCAACCTGGCTAAATTTATGCGAAAGTCGAGAAACTGATAGTTGAAATGCTGCGTATCGATTTGTACGTGAATTATGGTTTCAATTTTAATGCAACTTTGGCTCGACGAGTTGAGCTCTCGGTTGATTTGCGAGTTGATTTCGTTATGTTTGCTTGGTATTTTTATCCGTTTTGTGAGCTATCGAAGGGTTCTTTGAAGTCTCGTTATCATTCGTACAATATCTCGTTTGTGTAAGGCCAAGATTTGCTGTTAGGTACAGGGTTTTTGTTTGAAGTAATCGAGTGGCGTTCGTGGCACTGAGGTTCTGTGGGAATCGTCGAAACCGTTGGTAATTCAGGGATGACGTTTTGGCATTTTTCAAAAATTTCCGATTTTTGAGAAATTATCGAAGGAAGTTCAGCAAATTTTTTTTTACGAAAAAAATTCACAATTTTTCAAATGAAAAAAATTGAAATTCGGAAAAATGAGAACAGTGTTCGAGAATTTTTTTTCAAATTTTTAGTGCATTTTTTTTTATTTTTCAAATTAATCAAGCAACATTTGAAGTGAAAAAAAAAATGAAAATATTCGCTGCCCCGAACGAAAAGATTGATTCCAAGTTTTACTCTCATTAAAGATGTAATTAAAAGCTGAATTTTTCCATTACGAAAACGTTCTACTATAGATACGATTCGTCGATGGAGAAATTTACGCCTTCGATATAAACATAATTATTTGAAAAACAAATTAATAGCGATGGCTTTCTTCTCATCGAACTCTGCGCGAGAAACCTCGTTTATATTCGAATTGCAAAAGCTTTCCCCTAGATTAATGCTGGTTTCATACTGGTCGTGGTTATGGCGATGCTGAGGGAAAAAAACGACGAAAAATGTTAATTTAGTCGCATTAAGACGATTAAGCGTTCGATTTGGTGAAAAAATTCGCTATACCCTGGTGCTGGTATTTTTTTCTAATTAATCATAAAGTGGGTAGGTTGCGGAGTTTGAAGTTGAAATTGAGAGATTTTTTTTTTGTTTGACGAGTAGGGCGCTGTGTAGTGGAACGGTACCTCTGAGTGGAATAAATTTATGCCGAGTTAGATTGTAAAACTTGCCAAATGGCTGGTGTTCTTTTGTTTACCGTTTTTATATGGTACGTCGAGTGTACTAAAAGTTGAACGGTGTATATTGCGATAGCCCGAGTCGGGAGCTTGGCTCGGTCGTGTGTTGCACGAGCACGTTCAAAGGTACACAGCAAAGTTGACTCATGCACGTCGATCGTATACCGGAGTATAAGTATATTTTTTTAATTAAGTTGTTGATTAAAAATTCGCGTATATTCGTGAGGTTTCTTGATTAACTGAAAATTGAATTAAATATTAGTTTTTTTATGGGCAAAATGAGACGACAAAATGGGGTGGATGGATGAGAAAAACATAATTATACGTACGTCCAAAGTCAGCGTACTCGAGTTGTTATTCATAGGTACTTTCACATTGGGGGAAAAAATGCAAAAATTTAATTCGAGAAAAATTTTCAATTGCAGTACCGAGCAAGTAACTGTGTGCGGAACGACTTGCGCCATGATGTCCGGAGGAGCTTGCAGTTCGCACGGAGGCACTACCAGCGCCGTGCCATCCTTACCATCTTCCAGAGAGTCAAGCTGCGCCAGCTGTCCGGGCATTAATCCTCCATTCAGGGTGGTTATGTTGGGATCATGCGGTGTCGGTAAATCTTCCCTTGTGTCGCAATTTATGACCTCCGAGTACCTGCAAGCCAGCGGAATTAGTATAGGTAAGTGGTGCGCTTGGTTTTTTTTTGTTGCAATTTTATTAAGTAATTGTTTCTTCATAAATGTTAAAGAAATTATTTCTTCAAAAAAAAAAAAAAATTGAAAATATTAAAAACAAAAAATTTTGAAGGAAAACTAGCTGAAAAATGTTTTGGAAGAAAAAATCTTATTCTGTTTATCAAAAAAAAAAAGAAAATCCCCCCAGAAAATGCTCAAGAAATCAGAATGAGAAATTTGCCCACCTCCCCCCCTTCCCAGTGGAAAATTGTTTTGAAAAATTAACGAACTTTTTTCAAAAAAATTTATATTTCTCTTTCAGTTTTATTTTAGGGGGAAAATGAAGTCTGCCCCTCCAAAAAAATGAGAAAATTGTAAAATAAATAAGGGTCTTCCCCTCCAAATAATGACAATTTTAAATGAAAAAAATTTCTTTCAAAAAAATCTTCGAAAAATATTTTTCTTCTCAATTTCTTTTTTAGAAAAAGAATAATCTTGCCTTTGGGCCTCCCCCCCCCAAAAAAAATTAATATTTGTTTACAAATGAGAAAATTGTTTTGAAAGAGGGTCTTAAAATTCCAATTTCAAAGAAAATTCACCTCCCTCACTGAGAAAACTGTTTTGAAAAAAAAAATCAAAAAATACTCAAGAAATCAAAAATGAGAAATCTGCCTCCTCCATGAAGAAATTATTTTGAAAAAGGAAAAATAATTCTAAAAATTCTTCGGAAAATTTTTTTCTTCTCAATTTCTTTTTTTGGAAAAAAATAACCTTATCTCTGGGACCCCCCTCCCCCCCAAAAAAAATCTATGCACAAATGAGAAAATTGCTTTGAAAGACGTTCTTTTTCTTGAAAAATATTCAGAACATTACAATTTCAAAGAAAATTGACCTCCCACACTGAGAAAATTGTTTTGAAAAAAAAATCAAAAAATACTCAAGGATTCAAAATGATGAGGAATTTTTTCATGTTAGAGAAAAAAAAATGAACTCCATCCTTTCCAAAAAAAAAATGAGAAAATTGAAAAAAAAATAGTGGTCTGTCTCTCCGTAGGTGAAATGAGTATATTTTTGAAAAAAAAATTTCCAAAAAATCTTGGCTCCTCCCCCAAAAAATATCCTTGTTCAAATGAGAAAATTGTTTTGAAAAAGGATCTTTTTTCAAAATATTCAATAATTAATTTTTTTATTTCAAAATAAAAATTGTTTTCAAAAAATACTCGAGAAATCAAAATTAAATCTACTCCCCCCCCCACTAAATGGGAATATTGTTTTGAAAAAAAGTGAAGTCTACCCCTTTAAAAAAAAGGTTTTAAAAAAATATAGGGGCTGTCTCTCCATAAAATGAAAAAAAAAGTGTTCCAAAAAATGTTCAGAAAATTCCTTTGTTTTCAATTTTATTTTAGGAAAAAAAAAATGAAAAGTTTCCCCTGTAGCCCCTCCCTCAAATAATATCCATGTTCAAATGAGAAAATTATGTTTTGAAAAAAATTGAATCAATTTTTTTTTCAATTTGAAAAATTGTATTCTTGTTTTTGATCAAACGTATCTTAAATCTTCTAAAAAAAAACAGACCCCTCCCCCTCCTCCTCCTCCACATCATTTTGACACTGGGGGTAAAAATCGTGGCAATTATACGCCATCGAAAAATTATAAAATTGAAACAAGTAGCCCTCTCGAAGAATAGGGAAACGTTTTCTCACTTCATGCTTCTGAAATTTGCTCCAGGCCGTACCCTTCTCCTCGATTGTAAATCCACTCGCACTCTGACAGCAGTAAAATCATTACACTATCAGAAAAAGTATCATTTCGCAAATTGAACCAACGAATCGTCGAATTACCTAATGGAAACTGCCATTCTTTCGCGAGCCTTTGAAACACAATACCACTTTAGTTCAGCTCGCAATTTCTAGGCACCCGGGCGACGATACCTTTGAGCTATGAGCCGGTTAATTGATGGGAAAAAATCGTTTTCTTTGTCGTACAGACTAATTGGCTCTTTGCCAATTATTGTTATATAGAGTGACAATTTCGTAGACTTAAAGGGGCTACGGTAGTACGTAATATTATACTCGTATATATGATACGTATCACTAGCGCCGCCGTGAAAGGTAACTAATTGTGAATCATCGATATCGATGCATTAGTCCATTAGACGGTTGTATTTGGCTGATTTATTACAAAGCAGAAATGAGATTGCATGTGCGATGTGCAATGTGCATTGTACGTTTATACTTGGGTTAAATAGAGAGATAGTATAGTATACCAGCGATGTGTTAAATAGACGGCTGGAAATCGAAATCATACGCGTATGTATCGCAGAATACGTATATACGAGCACATGTATACGACGATGTGGTTACGTGTACAGCGTGGTATGAATTATTCACGTTATCGGGTTGTTTTCCGACGTATTCGTTTCACTATTGATGTACCTACTAAAAGAGGTAATGGATATGGATTACAATAACATTCGTTCGTTTTGCGCCGTTTACATATACCCTATCGTACTTCGTATAGTATGTAATGAAAGAGAACAGTAGTCGCAAAAAGGGAGTATTCGCGATAAGCACGAAAAAGCTCGCGTTGCGAATTTTTTGCGTTTCGTTTTGCACATGCATACTTAATCTAGCCCATCAACGTGCCTAAAACTAATTTCACTTTCTCGCGCTATTTCGCCAATTTACGAGTGACTAGGCGTACTTACACGTACGTCTACGTAGTACGTACATGTAGGTATAAAATTCGCCAACTCTTTGCAGCCTGCTCGACTGCTCGTGTTGTTAAATTATATTACGCGCGTGGCCTACTACACCATCATCAAAAGAGATTGCCGAGCTGTCTGGCAGAGCTTTAACCAAGTGTATACCTATACATACGAATTTGTACTTTTCTAAACGTAATACCATTAAGCGGCAATAAAAGCTACGACAAATTATATAGTGCGTGTGTGCTAGGGCAGTGAGCAGTAAGGGGGGCTGTGCCAAAATCAACCGGATGTCTCTCGATTCTCGCGAGCTCGCGATTAACTTTATATTATACCTACGTATACTCTACCGCATTTATATAGGCATTAACCTCGTTCATTTATCTGCCCCGTCCGTACTCTCGTCGCTGTCGTCGTGGAGCTTAGTGCGAAAATCTGATATCGTATCAGCAACCTCGCGCTAGCGTTAATTTGACATTTGAACGACGAACAATCCTATATATAGGTACGAGTAGGTATATCTATTGCTTGCGAAAGTTGAAACTTCTGGGGACTAAAAATACTTTTCTCAAACTTCGACTCGCTGATAAGTTTTTGGGGTAAATTTTTGTCATTTTTGTAACTGTTTTTCAGCGCATTCTTTCGATTAATGAAAAATGAAAATGAATTAATGAAGGCTTAATGGACGAATAGGTAATATGGCGATCTTTCGAGTTGAAATAGAATGCTTGTGCAAATGCTTGCTCAAATACATTTATACTCGTAGGTATTTTCAACACTGAATTTTTCATTTTTTTGAATTCAAAAATTCTAAAAAAAATCAGCAAGTGAAGGAAAAAATGAATTTAATAAAAAAATAAATTTGGAAGTGGAATTCTTAATCATTCAGAAAAACAAAAAAAAATCAGAAAATTTGAAGAAATTCATTAAACGAAAATAGGAAATTGAATTTTTTTTTGAAAAATTCGCACATTTCCTCAAAAAATTGAAAATTTTTAAATTTTTTGATAATTCTGCCAAACTGTATTGAAACTGAAAATTTTCAAAAATTAATTTTTTTCAAATTTTTCCAAAAAGTAATGAAAAAGAAATTCAAAAGTGAAATTCTTCATCGTTTAGGAAGCCAAAAAATCATAAGAATTGAAAAAATTCATAAAACGAAAATAGACACCTGAAATTTTTTGTAAAAATTTGCACATTTTCTCAAAATTGAGAATTTTCTAAAAATTTTGCCAAATTGTTTTGAAACTAAAAATTTTCAAAAAATATAATTTTTTTTTTCAAAAAGTGTAGAAAAAGAAATTCAAATGTAAAATTCTTCATCGTTCAGAAAGCCAAAGAAATCAGAAAATTTGAAAAAATTCATGGAACAAAAATAGGTACCTGAAATTTTTTCTGAAAATTTGCACATTTTCTCAAAAATGGAAATTTTTTGATTTTTTGTGTTTCTAAAAATTTTCAAAATATTGAATTTTTCTGATTTTTTCAAAAAATGAAGGGAAATTTTTTTTTTTTAATTTGAAAGTGAAATGCTTCATCGTTGAGAAAGCCAAAAAAAAAAATCAGAAAATTTGAAAAAGTTCATAAAACGAAAATAGGCACCTGAAACTTTTTCTAAAAATTCGTACATTTTCCTAAAAATTGAAAAATTTTTGATTTTCTAAAAATTTTGCACCAATTGCTTTGAAACTGAAAATTTTCAAAAAATTAGATTTTCAAAATTTTTAGAAATTTTTATTTTTTTTTTTATTGAATTCTGCGCAGATAAAAATTCACAAAAAATGGTTGACATTTCTATAATGAAATTTATCAAAAAATTTTGCAACATTTTACAAAGGAAGAAATTTATTGAATTTTTTGAAAACCTTTTCAAAATACATTTTCAATTTTTTTTTTTTTTTGAATCAATTTTTTAAAATTTTTTATTCGTCAATTTTTGATTTTTTGAAGAAAGAATTTTTCAAAAATGAATAAAATTTCTAAAATTATGCATAAAAAATCCAAAAAAATTGAAATGTTTGAAAATTGATTTTTATTTTTGAAAATCATCAATTTTCAAAACCTCACATTGCCATCTTTTTTTTCATTTCAAATGATGAAATAAAATTGAAACATTTTTGACTGTAACGGCTCTAAACTTTTTTCAACACCTATTTTTCAATTTTTTTATTTTTATTTTTCGAAAATACATTTACAACTTTTTTTTTGCATCAATTTTCACTGAACTGAACAGAAAAAATGAGTTGAATCTGCTTTCTCGAGCCACCAAAGGGTTTAAAGTTTTTTAAACTACCCCGGATCGGTATAATTTACGTAGTATCTCGGGCTCGAAAAATATACGAGTTGGACGAGAAAACTCCGCTGAAAAGCTACCATTTTGCAGGCCTACTCGGTTTAAAGACAATTCCCAAAAGTCGTCAAATAAATACGCGAGCCGAAATTTTCATGCGAAAGTTTACAAGAGACATTTGCATAAAAAGAACACATTTTAATATTCTAATTCGAGTCGAACTGTGTGTTAGGCATCTCGCGACATATCCTGTCGACTTGATTTCACTTCCTATCTCAAAACGTACCGTATCCTTTTCCTTTTATTTTTTTTTTTGTTACGAATTACGACAAAGCGAGAAGATCTCTTCTTGGAATATAAATAAAACAATTTTCGCAAGAGCAGATTTCAAATCAATGAGTCGATTTCTATTCATTGCAGTCGCTTTGTACGTCGCGTACTTTGATAGAAATGAATTCAATTCATCGAAAGTATAATGTAGAATTGTAGACGTATAGGTTTGCGCGCAGAGGGATATATCTATTGGTTCACGTTCGCGTTAAAGAGATAATATTTTCGGCGTTTTAACTAAACGACGCGACGCGAATCGACGACGACGGTGGAAAAGTTGAAACCGATGGCGTGGACATTGGGAGTCTTTCGTTTGGAAATTTTTATAGCTCGAGAAGATGCGTCTGAAAGCGAACGAAAAGTCAGCCTCGATAACATTTACGCGAACGGTGGTTCGCTCGAATACTTTTTCTCGCGCCAATCGAGAATAAATCACGTATTTAATTTACTCGCGAATTCGAATGGATGACTCGAATTTTTATCCTGTACGTATACGAGGCCTTATACGTACTTAGATACCATTATTGAACGAGAATCGCGCAAGTATTTGCCACAATAAAGACAGACTGCGTTTGGAAAAAGTATAGAATAATATCTACGTATCACGACA
This sequence comes from Paracoccus marginatus, assembly GCA_900065295.1. Taxonomy (NCBI): domain Eukaryota; kingdom Metazoa; phylum Arthropoda; class Insecta; order Hemiptera; family Pseudococcidae; genus Paracoccus; species Paracoccus marginatus. Next base: position 9,585 of record FIZT01046937.1, read on the forward strand.
GTGCGTAGTTTCCTCGGCACAAGGTACCTTACTATCTTGGTGATCTTTTCGGTAACATTGATTTTACTTTTGTAATTGTTACTTTCGTGACTGGGCTGCGATTAACTATAGAGCAGAGAGCTACGTTAAGTTTTAATTGAAAAGTTCACCAATTTTTTTTTCCACCAGCGAACCCACCATGGCAGGGGCTTAACGTGGAATCCGACAAATTATCGCGTGGTAATTCGACGATTTTCGGTTAAATATTCATTTTTCTCTACGTTTTTTTTCTCTATAATCTTTTTATTTAATTTGGAAACTTTTTCGTTTTAGGGTTTTGCTGCGAGAATCGTTTACGTTTTTTTAATTTTTTAATCTTCGTCAATTAGCAATTAAAATGACGATATCTTAATTTTTTACGTGAATTATTTTTTTCCGAAAGAAATGAGAAGATTTGAAACGACCGAGGATTAGAAAATTCTCTATAAAGTTCGAGGGAAGTTCTCACGAATGAGTATTTATGAGATTAGAAGCATCGAGGTATTCTTTTTCTGAAATAATATTTTATCAAGTCAATTAGAAAGCGATTTGAAAATAATCCTTTGCGTTTTTCGTTTTTTTCAATAATTACTCGCTATCTATCAGTCGAAAATATTTTTCAATCGAAAAATCAACATCAGATTCGGAATCAGCACCATCGAAAACCATGGAATCGATATACATGACGATAATTTATCACTTTTTCAGGTTTACACATTTGGCCCCCTCCCCCTCTGTTTTTAAAAAATCGAATCTATTCGAAGAATAACTTTCAACTACAATTGTTCGAAGTGGAAATGCAATCTGTTCACTAAAAAGTCACTCCTCTCCACCCAAAACTGCCTAAATTAATCACCAACCCGCGAATCGTATCATTCGGGTGGGGGAACACGGGGGCAGGGGGTGGGAGGACTTTGAAAAATGATAAAAACGCTTCATACGTATCGAATTCTAGGTTTCTGGGTGCGCTGAATTCGAAAACGAGGTCCTCGGAACGATTAAAAGCACGGTATTTTGGCGGCTACGCAGCTGGCTAAGTAATTTTTGGTGTTTTTAAAAATTACCTCGTTAATCAACCGTGCATCCCTTCGGTACGCGCTAATTTTTCGGCGAACTTTATTGTTCGTCGAAGTACAAGTATAAAACACATGTACTCGGCGCGATAATTAATTATTTGGTCGAGAAACACGCGGTATTTAACGCGTATTCTCGGGCCGAGCTCGAGGTACCTACTTTTTTTCGCCGTATACTTTTTGTTGACGGTGCTGTTCATCAATCATTGGGATGTTTTTGTTATTTAAATGTGTTTTCTTTTTTTTTTTGCCTCTCTTTTTTCTTTCTTTTTTTTTTCAAACGCCGTCGTTCGTGCTCGCGAAAAGTAAACAAGTAATATTTTGATCCTCGTCACGACGTATTTGTTACGGGTAAATGTTTGAATAATGAACTATAAAAGGGAAATTTTATTGTATTTGGGAAATGAGGAAAAGTTCGCAGAGTGATTCATGGCGGGTTTTTTCACGCTTTTTGCCGCAAGGTGTAACCGCAGGGGTGAAAGGTATTACTCGAGAGAATTAGTAATATGTGTTATACGTGTGTGTAGGTACACTGTACATGATGAGCAACGGTGGCAAGTCGCTCGTAAAGCGAGAGAGTTTTGGAGTGAAAAGTGCAACTTTCAACGTTGAAAAGTGTCAGTGATAAATATCGTTCGAAAATTTGACTTTGGCGCCATTTTCATACGGTTGTCTCATTTTTACTTTTCTTTTTTTGGGAGTTTGGAATTTTTATGCAATTTTTTTTTTTGTTCACAGACGAAGACTTTGGCGAGAAATCTGTCTGCGTGTCGTTAGATGGAGAAGAATCCGAGATTATTTTTATCGATCAGCCTTCTTCGAAGATGTCGGTGAGTCTTAGAATTAACAACATTTATCAATTTTACAGTTTTTTATTAAATTCGTTTTTCTTCTGTACTGACTAAATTTGCACGACAAAAAAATTCTGAATTATTCTCGAAATTTTCATCCCAGAATATTATTCTATGTCGCTATTTTTCATTCCACATGAGAACGACTACTCTTTTATTAGTCATAAGCATAATACACGTCATCGCACCATCGATTCGCAGAACTTGGCCAATTTATGTGTATAAATTCGTTTAAGCACCTACATAGAGTCGAGTCGTCTCTATCTAGCGCATCGGTTCTCCACGAGGTACAATCTAATACCTTACATTTGCCCACAATGTACTTGAAGTCTTAAGAGGAGAGAATAGACGTGGCGCAAAAATTAAATTACTCGAGCTACACGCGCCGGTAACGCAGTAGCACGAACATCAGCAATAAGACGGGTAACGAGATAACTCGTATATCGTAGGCTTGCCTTTCTGGCTTGTGCAAAATTCGAAAGGCAAGTCAGCGACAACGCTATCGGTATCATCTTCGTACGAATTATCTTAACGTTGTTGAGGCAACAAACCACACAGCAGTCTGATAGTGTACGTATCTAGCCCATCTGCGAATTATACGTTCGTGTACGTGGGTCGACGTCGCTGTCGAATGATGCACGCGACGACTATACATATAAATGTACGTACGTACAAGTCATGCTTCTGGGTGGATATCAAAATAAGAGGAATATTTCAATGATTTTTTTTTTTTTTTTTATTGTCATTTTTTTGAAATTTTTTTGGTTGGATATGAGTATGCTCATGTATTAGAGTCATACTACTCAATGACCAAGCATGAGGTATGACAGGGGAGAGGGGGGGAGGACGTTTGTCCACGACGAAAGACAAAATATTTCAATTTTT
>FIZT01046959.1:0-13268 GCA_900065295.1 Paracoccus marginatus
AATCACAAAAAACAGCGTTTTTTTCAAAAGGAGGTGCACTTTGGGGACCTCCTGCTCACTTCCCCGTGCATCTAGGGAGCTCAAAATTTTTTTGGGATGTCCTCCACTCAAAGTAAACTACTTCACCGAATTTGGTCAAAATCCAAGATATGTTTTTTATTTCACTCCACCTTAATCAAGGTATTTCTTCCAAATTTGCGAATTTTGTGTCACTCTGTGTGCTTTCCTGAGATTTTCCTGCAGTTTGTAGACCAACCTTTGAGACTTGAAAATTTTTCAAATTTTTTTAAAAATCTAATGAAAAACAACTTCAATTTTTTGTACCCTAATTTAGGTCTAATTTTAGTTTTCATTTCAATGTAGCTCGCTAAAGATGATTTAGATAGGTACCATTAGAAGAATCTTACGTAATTAAGCCTCTGTTGGAATTATTAATTTAAGTAGATTATCAAACCGAACGATGCATGCGATTATCGTTAAACACCTTTTTTCAATAATTTTACAATACGTTACTTAAAACGTTGACGTAACAAATTACCAATATTTTACAGCGATCAGAACGAAAAATAACTGTTGATGATTTGACGAGCAATGGCTACAAAATTGAAGACACGAATACCGATCAAATTGCCGCAGTAAGTTATTAATGAAAAAAATACGCATGACTGGCTGAGCTCAATTAAACATAAGTGTACATAGAGGGTAATTATCTGTACATACGTATATTCATACACTATTCATAAGACTATGGGAACACTACTGGAGCGAATTTCAAATAAGATAACTGATACAAGCAAGCTGCCCCACCAACTCCACCAAAAAAAAAGAATTACCTACTATTGTAAGCTATAGAGATATACCACTAGAAGTACCTACACTTAAATTTTAGAAATAATTTTAAAAAGAATCGTGTCCGAAACAGCTTACATAAAATATTACGATCCTCCTCAAAACTAAATGGAAAAAAGAACTGGAAAGTTAAAAAAAAAAAACATACCTACGCTAACGAAGTGAGAAATCCGTCGAGCGACGTGACAAACGAGGAAAAAACTATCGAAAATCTCAAAAAAAATACGTAATATTACTGTTCGCAGCGCAAAATAGGCGGACTACTCGGTGGTTCTGGAGGTGGAGGAGGCGGTGGAGGAGGAGACGATGACTCTGATAGCTCTTCTTCCGGAGTTAAAATAAGACCCACATTTGGTGTATCTTTTGGTCTACCTTCCGGAGGTGCAGGTTATCCTATTAGTCCTTACGGTCCTAACCCAGCGATTAATCCGTACGGGCATTCGTTAGGTGGCGGTAACGGCTTAAATCTTGGTTTAGTTAATGTAAATCCGTTATTATCACTTCAAGTGAGTAAAGACGAATACGGAGATAAAGTGGTGAAGCCATGGGTAAACTTGCACGTTACACCGAATCACCAACTAGTCGATAAATTCGGATATTTGGTTCATAAATTAAAGGATCCCCATCATTACGGATATCCTCCCTCGTATTATCATCAACATAATCACTTCCATTCTCCACCTCCACCTTATTATCCACCAAGACCTCACTATCCATCTAGACCTCCTCCTCATTATGGTTTCAACAACTACGCACCTAGCTATCACGGTTACAATGGCTATAACGGCTATAACGGCGTTAATTACAATTCACTCGATTATGCACCGACCGGATACGAAGATGAAGATGATTACGATTCGTCGTACTATAGAAACGCCAACTCCAATATATCATCCGAATACTCCGATCAATATAAAAGGACTACTTTTCCCGAACAAACAGACAGTAAAAGTTCGTCGGTGGTGTTTCCAAACGATCGAGTGTCTAGCAACAGAAAACGTAGACAAGCGGAAGAGGGGGGATCAGCGGAACAGGTAAAATTGAAAGCAACCTGACGCTTCCGTCTTTCGGCACACTAACAGCAATTTTTAAAAAAATCCTTTACTCGTATCCATACAAGTCTAAAGACTTATGGGGCTTTGTTCACGCAATGCTTTTTCCGCAATTTTCACCGAATTCGGGTAGCAATAAACATGATACAACAACCTGAAGAATTTTACAACCAACGTTTTACAATACGGAAAAATAGACTACATAACTGCACCTACTCTCTAAACATCAAAATAACAGGTAACTATTGCGCTATCTTATCGTAATTCTAACGAAACATGTTTTTTTCCCCACTGATATGACTGACTTGATTTGCGAGCCCAATTACACAACTGTATACAATGTAAAGAGCGACAATCTTAAAATCTCGAAGTAACACGATGTCTTTGTAATCTTAGTGAGGTGAACTCACTTACATGTTACTTGATATTATAAATAAGCATGGTGCTTTCATTCAATGAAGTACATTAAGTACAATGTCGTATTTCCATAAGAACATGAAGTGGGTGACGTTAAAAATGAGTACCAAATGTACGAGTACATAACTTTGAATTACCATTTAAAATCAGAAAACGTGACTTACCATCTCGACTAAAGATGAACATGAAGTAATGAAGAAAAGAAACGGCCATTAGTCAACATTTTGAACCAGTAAAGCTCCAGTCTTAAGTTTGAAATTTGAAACACTGTTTTCAACAAGGAACACCTTATACTCTGAACTACCTGAACAGTGAACACCAACACAAATTATATTAGGAAGTTATTTGAGTTTACAAACAAAAGCGAACATACTTACCTACTACATTTTTGCAAATTAAATACCACATGGAAGTACATAAAGAGCAAGAGCATTAAGAAGTTGAAGTACCAACCGCATAACATATGTACATGACACATGAACCGTTTTTCCAAATGAGGATAGAAAATTATTAAATTTTAACAACATGATGAGTGAACGTTGCATGAACTTACAAAATAATATTTCGAAAAAAAAAATATAACAAAAACATAATAAAGGAAGTAAGTAAACTAAACTGAATAAATTGATAAACAGAACGAAAACAAACCGGTCCTTTCCTCATCCCTTTAACGTTCAATCGTTCAATCACGAACGTGATTGATTTTGATATTAACCAATCACTACGCAGATGCAAAAAAAAGGAATGATTTTTTAAAAAAGACGAAATTTTTCAATTTCGGTGAAATGGTAATAAATAATAATTTCCCAAGTAATTGTTAATTTTTTGATTTACGTATACTCGTCTATAAAAAATGTATAGGTACTTCATACTTAGGTACCTACCTAATAGGTACGAAATAATTTAATTTACTTATTACGTAAGTAAAGGAATCCATAACCGGCAATAATCATAATTTTATGCTTACATGCAAAGTGAAATATTGTAGCTACAAAAGCACAGTTTTTAACGTACCTAAAGCTTTGTGAAAACGAAAATCATAAGATGGTTCACATTTCAGTGATTGATTTTGCTTTATTTCAGCGACAAGGTTACTTTGGTTTGAATAAATGCGGTCCTAGACAAGTATGCTGCCGAAGACCTCTCAGACAACCACTTACAAATCGACCAGGATTTGCTCAATGTGGTCGTAGAAACACTCAAGGCATCAATGGAAGAATTAAAACGCCAGTTTACGTCGACGGAGATAGCGAATTCGGTATTTCGAATTTTCTAATTAATACTTACGTAGGCGTTGTGAACCTGTGAACAAACATGAGTGATTGGAAATACTTAATAAGATATTTGTTATTATCGTAATTTCAGGTGAATATCCATGGCAAGCTGCTATCTTGAAGAAAGATCCTCAAGAAAGTGTGTACGTCTGTGGCGGTACTCTAGTTGACAGCCTTCATATCATTACTGCTGCTCATTGTATTAAATCGTAAGTTACGTTTTGTGAAGAACTTCCTTATTCGACATTTTCGTCGGTACCTACCTAAGTATATATATACTCATTGATGAAATTTTTTTCCAGATACACTCATTACGATCTCAGAGTTCGATTAGGAGAATGGGACGTTAATCACGATGTAGAATTTTATCCATATATTGAAAGAGACGTCGTAAATCTTTTCGTTCATCCGGAATTCTATGCCGGAACTCTATTCAATGATATTGCCATTTTGCGTTTGGATAAAGCGGTCGATTTTACTCAGTACCCACATATTAGCCCAGCTTGCTTACCAGATCCGGGATACGACTTCAGTGGTCAAAGATGTTGGACTACTGGTTGGGGAAAAGATGCTTTCGGTGAATATGGAAAATACCAAAATATTTTAAAGGTAAAATACTCGATGAATTCTTATGATGGTTTGGAATAGCAATGACTTCATTTGCAAAATATTTTAATTTGGGTATTTAGGAAGTTGATGTCCCAGTTATATCGCATAATCAATGCCAATCACAATTACAACAAACAAGATTAGGTTACGAATTTAAACTTCACCCTGGTTTCGTTTGTGCTGGTGGTGAAGAAGGAAAAGATGCTTGTAAAGTAAGTTGAGAACTCAATCACTGGTAGTAATTAGATATACTTGAAAATATTTAAAAGAAACTAATTTTAAAATTTATTTTTAGGGAGATGGAGGTGGACCTATGGTTTGTGAAAAAGGTGGCATCTGGAATTTAGTCGGTGTTGTCAGTTGGGGAGTAGGCTGTGGTCAATATGGTGTTCCAGGAGTGTATGCCAAAGTTTCATATTATTTGGACTGGATTAGACAAATAACAAATCGTTACTAAGTATTAGAAGTGTGAATGGTAAATAACTTTCTCATTTTTTTTGTGCAAATTAGTTATATTATCTTTGTATCTAAGTGATAATGAATTTGTAGATGTTCTACGGTACTAAATAGTAGAATTTAAATTATGAAAGATCTGACTACTGTGACTATTTTTTAAAAATAATTTTTTGTGTGTTGAAGAATCTTTTCAGCTTTATTGTTTTTTCTTCTTTTTTTTGTAAAATGGCCACCAACTGATTATTTCTAAGAGATTAATTTATTGATTTTTTTTTTGTATCTTTGTACAGCTGATCCATTATTTTTGCTAAATCTTAGAAATCGTGTTTCTAAGCATCATGTTAATTATAAAAAAACGAAAATTATTTAATTTTTAATATTTATTTACTATTGTAAATATACCTATTTATAAGCTATTTATTTGTTTTTACTGTAATTTTGAAAAAATGATATGATAAGATTTTTTCACCGCAAAATTCCACCCATCTAATTAAATCGAAATAAAAGACATTTTTGAAAAAATACATGCATGTTCTTATTTGGAAAGTGAGTTAGCATCATTTAAATCCGATTTACTTAACGCGGTTTCTTCCATGAACTTGAGTGCTTCGTTACGTAATTTTAAAGCTTCATCTCTCATATTTTTATTTTTTTCCACGACTGGTTGTAGTAGATCTAAAGCCTGAGAAATATTCAACACGTCAAATTTAAAAATTGATGAATAATACTGAATCAATTTACTCGGTACCTACCTACACGATTCAAAAATGAATTTACCTTTGTTGCACATTCCGCTGCTTTGTAGTGACGATTCAGTTTTAAATGTACTTCGCTTAATCGAATGTAAAATATTGGCATTTTTGGTTTTAGTTGAATTCCAAAAGCAAAAACATTCGCAGCACCCAAATAATTCTCATGTCTCATAAAATTCCTGATGAGAAGTATTTTATTGAGAAAGATTCAAAAATGTGGGCAACCATAAAATAATACAATCTTTTAAATTAAAAAAATTCTTACTCTCCCTTCGACAGTAACCATGCCGGATCTTTTTCATCTTCAGATAGTTCTTCTGAGACAAAACCTGAACATCTTCTAGCTTCTGCTTCTTTTTTTAACCACTAGCAATGAATTATGAATTTTCATTCAAAAGTACTCGTATGTCTAACGTTTTTTATTGTAAGTATTATTTTTAAAATTTGATTAACAGTACAAACCTCTTTTTCTTCTTTTGATTTCGATTCTCTTTTAGGAGTAGGAAACACTCTGGGTGTGAATGAAAATTTAATCGTATCACATTTTCTAGGAAACGGTATCGACGAAGACGTTATCATTCCGAAGCATGATTCTTTTTTCGGCTCTGAAATGGAAAAATCGAGGTCCATTGAAGTGACTAAATAATTTGAATAGATATTCTCATTTAAGTAAGTAATTTAACGAACCGGTATTATCTTCTAAATTATTTTTCCATGATACTATTTCTTTAACCGCTGATGCCATTTCGTTACTTTTGATTAATCGAATTGATTCTTTTTCTTTCATATGCATCGCCATCATTTCATCTTTCAAGTACCGCTTAACTTCCTCTTTTTTTTCTATTAAATAAGCAAAGATTGTTATAGGTAGTAGAATTACTTAGATTCCAGAATTTTGTGAAATTATTTTGAAAATTAATATTGCCATAAAAATAATTGAGTACCTTTTTTTGCTTTAGTTTCAGCTGTGTCATGTTCTCGTTTATTGAGTAATACTTGTTCAACTTCTGATACAATTTTCAGATGATTTGTTGGTTGAGATAACGATTCCCATATTCCTACTTCACCTTTTTGCAACTCCAGCACAAGTTCAGTTGGCCTTATTATACATTTAGATTTTGTTTCTACTACGTCTTTGTAGAGAAACAATTCAAATATGAACGATTCAAAATTTATCTAAAAAAAAAAAAAGTAAAAATAATTGATATTTTGCTCTTGAATGAATTCTACGGAAAGAATACAAACGCTGTATGTATGTATATACCTATTCAAGTATCATTCAAGTATATTTAATGTTAACTTTTTATTACCTTTACAAATTTGCCGGTAGAAATGAAATATAATTTTGATGATCGTACATTTCTGATTGGAACGTTGATCACAATCTCAGAATCGGTTTGTTTCCATGTATAATTGCGTATGAAAATCGGCATCTTGAAATGCACATAGTTTCAGGTGCTGAGTAAAAATTCTTCACGTTTAAATATTGATCAAACAAGTTGAAGAGACGAGTGGTCGTCAAGTAAAGTGCATCGACTGTTTATACTTAGGCCTGTTTATGTTTTCAATGGATTAATTATGTCGATGTCGAAGTACCGATGGATTTTGAACACTTAATGTGTCAATGTGTCCGGGTGCAGTTAGACTAATGATAGGTACCTATCTAAATGAATTTATTACTCTCTAGCAAAATTTTAGATTTTGAAAATTATAACAAAATAGATACCTAAGATACCCAGCTACCCACAAAAATGCATTCAAGCTAGGCAGCTGATTTTCGAAATATTAACTTCTAACATAAAATATTTTATTTCAGAACGCAAAAGACTACATAAAAAATAAATTAAACACTTAAGTAAATCTAGATATGGTACCCACATTTGCAAAAATGAAATGAGTAGGTAGATATCATATTATAATAAAATTAACGTAGCAATTTATGGCTGACTTCGACCAAGATTTTTTTTTTTTTAATAAAAAGTTTTGTTAAGTATACCTAATAGGTACCTGATGAGTTATTTATGCAATTAATTTTCATCAATAATTCAACAAAACTTATTAGTTTACCTACACTTAAAGGCAGCACATATGAAAGAATGAAAAAAATGAGCATTTAAAACAAAATAATGCTTTCCATATCACATTTTCCCCTCACACTGAAAGGTCGCGTAATTAAAAGAGAAAAAAAACAAATGAATTGTATTCATTCGTCTTTTTCTTCTTTCTTCTCTTCTTCATTTTCATCCTTTTTATTTGCTTCGTCTTTGTTCTGATCCATTACTTCACTCGGATCATCTTCAATGGGAATTTCAGCAATTTCGATTGTTAATATTTCAACAGTTGTTGCTCCTATTTCTTCACTAGATGGAATAGTAACCAGTCTTTTTTCTTCTGCTATTGTATCTAAGGGGGTAGCTTTGGAAACTTCTTCCGTTGTATGGGGTGGTTTGTCACCAGACTCCGAAGCCATAAATGGCCACTGCGCATTCATTTTTACAGCTCTGTAAAAAGAACACAAATTTTATAACTAAAGTGATTTAAGGACTCGAATAAGAGTACTTATTATCTACTCCACCTTGTGTAAAATTACGTGAGAGAAAAAAAAACGATAGTGACGATTTAATGGATTAAAAGAACGATTAATTTTTTCATGAAAAAGGTGAGTAGGTAGGTACGTCGTAATATACTTATGTATACCTAAATTTAAAAATAGATTTCGGTTATTTTTATTTGTACCCTTAACGTAATGCGTTCTTAAAAAAATTATTCGTTATATATGTGTACAATTCAGTACCTACATATTTCATTCGGCATTACGAAAAAATAGGGTCAACTAATGTGAGTACTACACGAATTGTAAATTCATGATTTTCAAGGTTTTTTGTACGCAAACGTTGAATGGCGCTTCCTGAACTTTTTAAATTTTTATTCAACTGTAAAAGCTCTACAAGAGATTCTATGAATTTAAATCAAATCAAGTTTTAGGTTTATTTTTTTCTGTGAGGAGGTTTTCATTGAAACATGCGATTGTCTTTTGGGCAATTTTATTTGACTCCAAAATTTCGTATAATGTACTTAACAGTATAATGCAAACTTGAAAGAAAACTACGAAAACGACCTTATACATATTTTTCATTCTTGGTTATGATAATGTCTTTTCTTTTGTTACACATTTTCGTCTTTCGTCCATGGTGGTTGGAAAGGTGAACAACATGAAAGATGTAAAAAAGGTGAAATTTACATCTTTACGACTTGAAGTAATTTACAGTTTCGAATGATTATCATAAAAGTGAGTGAAATAAGCGAAAAAATCACGTTTATTAAATCACTTAATGTTCAACAAATATCGCAAAATAAATGTGTTTGTATCAGATTGTTATCAGTATAGTTTTTTCTTTCGAGTTAATGACTTTGAAACACGAACGTAGGTATTGCCCGGTTTTAAAACGTCTCCTAGGTCCAAATATTCAACAATGTGTATGGTACTATGGTACCACCTACCTTATTCCTTTATTATTTAAGCTAACGGTAAGTTCTCATTGCAAACGCGAAATTTTTCAAAAAAATTTTATGTTACAGATAGAGGTTATATTCGATAGCAAATCTTACCTTGTTCTGAGTTTAAAACAAATTTGCGAAATTGTAACGGCGTAAAATTCATTCAGTGGTTGATGTGATACTACTACAGATACTACTCTACGGTTACAATAGGTACATAGGTACAATATGAAACACACACTGTGTAAGAAATACGTACGTACAACATTTTGAGCATTTACTATAATTATGTAATAAATTATAATATATGTAAGACAAAAGCGATTTTGGGTTTAAAAAAATTCGTAAATGCTAAATAATGTTGGTTTAGATATTCAAGTTAGGAAGGTAAAGCACGTAGGTGCCTAATAATTAAAAAAAAAAAACGAATTTTTTCAATTGGACGGAATGTTAGCAGTCTTTGGCATTAGTTCCCCATTATTTTTTAATTACATACAAAAAATTGAATAAAAAAGTATTCGGTAAGTATAGGTAACATTGAGAAAAAAAAAACAAGAAATAAGTAATTGAGAAAAAAATCAAGATCGTTTTTACATGTTTGAAACATGCATAACTTTACGTATACCCCATGACCGCTTATCTTCTTGACCGATACAAATGGAGTTCACCTGATAAAACGGAATATTTTTTATAAATTCAAAAATTGTACAAGAATAATATGTTAGCTATACTATGTAATGAATACGTATATGTATGATTTGTGTTGAATTTTCATAGCAACGTCGCTCAAACATCACATGGGGTGAATGTTGAATGTTGCGCGAATTGCCACAGCTCTTTGATTTTAGTATCGTCGCACCTAGTTTTTTTATCATATTCGCGAACAAAAGGTAAATAAGCAATTGAGATTCAGGTTGAGAATCGAAATGCTTTGGTAGAGTTTGCTCATCACATCGTTTATATTTTGTTTTTTTAGTTTTGACCGTTTAGATTAATAAGCTTATTGCGAGTGACATTGCTCACGCAGGTATATAATGTGTATGTAATATCAGTAATATGTAGGTCTAGGTATTCACTTCTTCGGGAAAGAAGCTTTGAGGAAAGAACATAATAGTATTTGTACCGTGAAGTACCCAACTTGCAGATGTACTCAGAATTCTGAATGGAAAGCTGGTTTGGTTTTGTTTGGCATTAAAGAATGAAATTAGAATATATAAATAGAGATAGAGAAGGATGAAAAATATTTTCAAGGAATCACAATCAGGAGAATTCATCAATCAGTCGATAAGTCATTTATTTATGATTACAATTTTTGTCTCGCATCAGTTCTAGTTAATTATTATTATAGTTTTTCTTATTAGGTATCTTATTTATCTTAGTACGTGTTTTCTTTAAAAAAAAAAAAAAATTAAAAATGTAATGCAGTTAACTGCACCAAATTTTCATGTTTATTACTTGGCAACGTTGTTTTGCACCACAAGTGATCGTGAGGCGGGCTGGAGGCGGGAGTGGAAGTGGAAATCATAAAAAAAGAAAAAAAAACGTGGAAGCGTCAAGCGTGCAGTTTCGAGTTCGGATGTTAAGTTGTGTGCTTCTTATCTTCTTTTAATTATTCGGTCGTCAATATTGAATTAAATGATGTCCCAGTCGTCCCAGTCCCAGAGTAGTTTAAGGTATGTCCCAAATTCCAGATGGTGTTGATGATTTTCCTTGAAATTAGTCGATTCTATCAATCTTAGTCTTACTCTTACCTACTGACGCGAGTAGAAGTGGAGAAAAATCCTGGTGCAGGTGTGTTATTTACTTATTTTTCTAATTTATTTTAATTTTCAAATTTAAATTGCAGTCAAATATCCCGAGAAAGTGAGGTACGTACAATATTTTGATTTTTTTCTTTACAATTTAATCGATTTGTTACTCTTTGTCAGTTGCATACTTCCATTGATATGCAGAGTTCTCCCCTTATTTCCGGTCGTAGAACGTCCACATGACGTTCTTGATCTGGCTGTACAGTTTTCCAAATTTTTGTATAGTTGACGTCCACGCTCCTCGCAAGTGTCTGAATCGCTATCAGACTCGCTCAAATTTCGCGAACATCTCGAATTTATTGTGTTAGCTCGAGATGTATCGCTGCAGTATCGTGACTGCGGGCAATCATCGGTATCTGTATCTTCCATAGCTACCTTAGCTGCTTTATTACATACGGCGTTGAAAATATTCGAATTTAAAGTACCACAATTACGTCCCCGTTCATTTTCTATCTCGTTATCAGAATCGTTACATAAAGTCACGTCGGAAAGTGAACGGTTCCTGTAAAGTGAACAAAGATTAGAACTTTTCGTTTGAGATTTTTGTCGAGTTTGTGTTTTTGAGTATTGACGTAGGTATTGTTCATAGTTTTATTCGATACTATGAGTTTAAACTTGAAATTATTATCGTAGAATCCTTTTTGAAACTCGTAGCTTATTTTCTTTCACTACAGTCGTACGTTATCTTCTTATCTTCTATCTTTACGCGTTGCCTAGGCATCTTACAAAGGTTTACGTTAGTTTGGTTTGAAAGAACCTTGCCATAATATTTATTTAATTTGGTTGAATTGTAAGCTCGACTGTGTGTAATTTTACTGGTTGTATATTTTTTCTTGTAAAGAAGTGAAATGAGTTTTTCAATATTCTTTATAATCATAAGAAAATATTAAATTTTCTGATCTCGTCAGTTGTAAGTATATTATCGCTATCTGGATAGAACTGCGTGGGATTTTTTCGATTACTTTACTAAGTTATCTCTGTTTTGTTGTACTCGTTGATATCTTACTTTTTCCTCCTTTTGTACAAAATGTTTAGGTATTACCCTGAACGCGTTTTTAATCTTGATTTTTCGTATATGGTACTCTGGCATCGTAGCTTTTTTCGGATTTTGTTGATCTTTTTTTCTGTTTTTAAAATTTTTGGTTATTTTGTGCTGCCTTTTTTACGTTACGTTGTTGAGCGTGTGTGTGTTTCAGAAATTTAACAATTATTGATAAGCGCAAAGCAATTTTAAAAGTTGGTGAATTTTTGTGAAATGAGTTTTTGGATAAAGAGCACTTGCGAAAGAGGATGAGTTAAATGGCATACGCATTCATTTATGGATTTGAAAAACGTTGAGAGGAACTGGAATAAGAAATAAATGAAAGTGAGTACTTTTAATTGGAATTTTTACGCGATTTAAAAAATTTTGCTTCATATTATTTGATCAATTTTTGAAAGTCATAGTCAAACCTTTATAGCTTTTCGAGTTCTCATGCACTCGATCGATTCTCGACATGTGTACAAAATTCAAACGAAAAAGCTGTAGCAAAGTGTGAAACACTTGAATCATGAACACAAACCAGTGCTAATTGTATTAACTATACGAACTGTGCTTTATATCTTACTCGGGCATCGGTGTGAGAGGTTTATCGTTATTTAAACCATCGCAATCGTCCGTTTCATTGTTTGTTTGCAAAGACATCGGATTGCCGGTGACTTCGGCGCCATCAGCGCATTCGTTGTTCAAATTACCAATTCTTTCGGTTTCTGGCGAATTGAGCCGTGAAGATTCGAGATTTTCTGCGGCATCGCGAACACCAGCTGCGTCAAAAAAATAATGTTTTTTTTTAGTAATTTAAATCAAAGTATCGAGTAAGGAGAGTAAAATATATGCTTGTAATTATCGAAGCTTTCGATTGGACTTTCCACGTTTGAAGAAATCGTTTGAATAATTAATTTTTTTGATTAATATTGTAAAGTGTTTCTTTTCTTTCGTATAGGTTGTGCTAGCTCTTATAGCTTGTTACAATTACCTACTGTTGTACTTATATTATAGTGATTGACGTGGTAAAAATATAGTGCTAGTATTAAGTTTCGACCTTGTCTAATTTAAAATCTCGCGTGACGCGAAAAGTCGCTTTGTGGTATCAGGTATTGATTCTACATTCATTTCAAGATTTCTTACTTCAACTCGATGAAAGCTTCTATATCCGTAAAAGTTTCATTATCATTTGGCTCAGGTATACTTGAGATGAATAGAACTTTTTTAATTTAAAAAAACAATCAAAAATTTGAAAACTGAATTCTCAGCATTCAAAAAATTTTCCAAAATCTTTTTTTTTTGATGATTTAGCGTCTCACTTGGTTTTTTCCCGTCATATTGTGTACCTAACAAGGGAAGTACCCGAACTGACACCAAAATTTTTCGACCAAACCAAAACAAATCGATAGAGGAGGTAAAAGTAACCCCAGAACCAAAATTTCAGGTGCTAAGCTGCACCCCCTGATTTTTGGGAAATTTTTGAAAATCGAATTTGGGCCAAATAATTGGAAATGTGAAAATTTTACGTA
>FIZT01046967.1:0-25736 GCA_900065295.1 Paracoccus marginatus
AGTAGTTTTCGAAATAGGGGTACATACACTAACTTTTAGGATCGGTCCCAGCTTTTAGTTCGTTCGACCAATTTTCGTCAGGTCCGGCTCTTGGGCTATATAGCAAAATTGTCTTGGCTATGTTGGATGGTCAGAATCACATTGATCTACTCACATTCGATTTCAATTCAACCCCACTTCTGTAAATTTAAAAACTTCAAATTACTTTTCAAATTCAATAAAATTTCAAAATGAGTATCAGTTAATCTACCTCTATGGAAATTTAAAATTAATGCTGCTAGAGAAAAGAGTCGCTCTACCGCAGCCGTAAATTTTTAAAAAACTTGATAAATAAAGGCGGTGGCGGTATTCCTTCAATACTTCGTTATCCGTCCCTTCGTTCTGGTTTTCAAAGAACATAGGTACCTCGTTTTCAATCTGTTTATCTATACTTTCAACATAAGGGATACTAGTGGAGAAGGATTGAATACTCAAGAGATAAAAAGTCATCATCTAGTTCCATGTTTTCGCCTTCACCATGTCCTTGATTCAACGCATTTGCAGAAACCTCCTTCGGTAGGTCATGGTGTTCTTGTTCACGATTACCAAAAAACAGAGGAAAGAAAGAAATCATGTACAGACTACAAAGCGTAGCGTATTATAAAGCAAAAAGCACTGAAAGTAAAGGTACACTCAAAAAATCAAGTCTGACCGTAGACACATACATAAATTCACTATAGATATCTCTAATTTTAAAACACATCGCAAACACTATATCTACCTACTTCCTATCAACCAGTGAAAAATTACTGATTCAAGGTAGTGAATTCTTATTTCTGAATCCGGAATTTTTTCTATAACTACTGATGAATGGAATGAATAAAAATTTTAATTTACTGATCAAATCAGTGAAAATTGATTGATTCTCACCAGTAATTAGGTATGAAAAATTACGGAGTCAAAAATAAAAATTTACTAATTGAACCAGTGAATTAATTTACCTACTGTGTTGTACCTGTGGTGACCCAGTTTTCCCTTTTCAATCTGTTAATTTTGACTGATTCAAATTAAGAGAGTAATACTTACCTACAAGAAATTTCACAGATAAAACCACCACAGGCTTTCGAAAAAAAGAAAAAAAAAACGAAAAAGTTCTCCACGAATACTCGTGGTTTTCGCAAATATGCTTGCCCCCCAATCAAAGCTAAACAAACCTTCATTTTTATTTTGTATTCCATTCAACAGATGAAGAAAAAAAAACCAACTAAGCCAGCTTCCGCAGGGCGAACACAGCTTCTTTTTAAAACTAGAAGCGCTTAATAAATTTTGGCCCAGCATCGTAAACACGTAGTTAGTCGTTACACATCGCCAAAAATTATTATTACCTCGAAGTTGAGAAAAAAAAATGTATTAAAACTCAGATAAAAAAAAAAACGGAACATGGCAGGATATTACGAGGCCACATTAGCGGACAGTCTCTGCCCTCGTTATGGGCAGGATAAGCCGAAGGAGAACATACTATGCACGACGACGAAGACATTGTCGAACAACAGGACTAACGTAAGGGTGCGGCGAAGATGAGGATGAGATGAAAGGAGGCGATACAAGAGGGAAAAAATCCTTTTGCCAAAGTCGCTGGGCGGATGAGCATAGCGAGCACAACACGCTCGTTAATGTTTTAAGGTGGATAAACTATCGTGGTTTTTATCTACCTTTAAACGACTACACGCTTTCTTAAATTGTGAAAAATTACGTTTAAACGGTGCACGAACATTCTATAACGTTAGCTTAAGAATAAAATAAGAACCACTTAGCGAGAAAAATGTGCAACGACCAGACGTAATTATTTTTTATGTTTCGATAATTTTTTTTTTCCTCCTCTTGTGTAAGCTGTGCGAAGTCGCTTGATGGTATACTCGCGTCGGTCGGGTTGTTAAGATGGAAGTAAAGAAAGGAAAAATGAAATAACCGCGTGAAAATGTGCTTAAATTTCCGCTCGTTTTCTATCGCTCTCTGCGAGGGTGTGTGTACTGTACACTCGCTGTAACTGTAATAGAAAACTGTTAAGTAGCGGTTGTACTCGTACTATAATACGTATTTTATTTTTAGACCAGTTTTTTCTTTCGCGAATCTTTTCAAATTTTTTTCACTTTCGCTTTGCATAGTTTCCAACCTATAAGCTGGCGTAGTGTACTTTGGCTATGCGTGCAAAGATGGAATCATTATGTGGTTAATTCGAACGCCGACGTGGTTTTTTTCTCGCTTCGGTGTTTTTTGCAGGACAGGAAAATTACATTATCCCACTGATGTATGTGGACCATTGTTCGAAGAAGAATTAGAGTTTTGGGGCTTAGATGCTAATCAAGTTGAACCTTGTTGCTGGATGACGTATACTCAGGTAAGAGCTGGCTAATGTGCCATTCACATGCCCCTACGGCCGGGCGTGTACGCTGGTCGACTTTTAATGCGATAAATTCCGCGGTGGTGCTGTGTAAGTAGGTAGGCTTAATTGTAATTTGCCGGCCTCGGTTCTCCCTCATTTATACGTATGTATCTACACTACACATACAGTTTCCGAGGCATTTTTTTCCTACTGAAATGAAAAGCGAAAGTGTGAGCTTTTTACGTGGGTCATATATGCGACGCGACCGACGTAAAAAGAAATTACGAGTAATTAGCCATTCTAATAGAATGGTCGGGTTTTGAATTTCAAAATGTACGCTGAAACAGAGTTTCGAAACTGGTGTTATTGTCGTGCTGGTTAATTAAGCTGCGAAAGTTTTGTTTCGCCAGATCTGAGGTAAGATTCAAGATAAAGACTGAACGGTTTTATCAGTGATGTGTTTTTTTTCATGCTGAAAACCTATGTGCATAGAAGATTTTTGTGAGGGTTGTAGCTGGTTTGAAAAAAAAAGATTACTTACAAACTCCGCGTGAGCCTAAATTTTCGCCTGCGCCACCTCAGACCAAAAAATATCCTCGAAAGTAATCGTCAATCCTTTGTGCGATGCGGCAAGTGGAGCTCGACGATCCCACTGCGAATTCTTCGCCTTCACAGCATCGTAGAAAGCGTCCTGTTTTGCTCGTTCCGCCAATCCGTGTAATCGTACCGCGTGGTTGAAGATTCGTAAAAATTGTGCGGATGGCATCTACTTATTCGCATTGCCAAAAATCGGCAGCTGTTTGATGTATGATCATTGATCCTATGGTTAACTCCCCAGTCTTGTTTACCCTGCCAACCCCCTCTTTCCCCACCAAATGGCAAAAATGTCTATACTCACAAGAATACGTCGATAAAATTATATTTCAAGCCTTACATAAATTCAAGTCATCATTACACTACAATGAAGTAATGCGAGACTACTTAAACATTCAGTATCGATTCGAAATCTTTTTTACTCCGCCACTTAATTTGAAGAGAGTAAAAAATACCATCTAGTGAAATAATAGTATATTTTTTTCGGATGAAAAAATCAGTATTTGAAAGTTTTTCTCTTTGTGAACGCTGTTTTTTCTCCTTTTTTCCCTATCAGATAGGATTTTTATATCTTCAAATTGAGTTGAGGTAAACCATTTCTGTGAGTTTGAGCAAAATCGGAGAATTTTTTTTTCACCCCATCGTGCGATGTTTACCGCGACGTAACGAGCCAATACCACGCGGGTACGTGGGATAGCGATGACGCGTCCAAACTTCAAGGGGGATGAGGCAGAGGTTAATAATATTAATCGATTTGGTTGAAATTCTCAGGGATTTTTTTTTTCATGGTAGGTTACAACTTTAGGGGGTCGCCATCAAAAAATTCGAAAAAAAAATTTCACAAGTATAAATAAGGGCCACTCTATTACCTATTCACTCTATCGAATTTTCGCGCAAAAGCCCACCTGGTCTTCACATTTTTTTCTAATTTCACTAAACCACTTGGAACCACCTAAACTTGCACACTTAGCGAAAACCATGTATCTTAAACATGATAAATGATAACCCGAATAGAAAATATTTGATACCCTTCTCTTAGATTGATTCCAACATTTTCAGCTGATTTGTCTCAATTTGTCCTTATCAAATATGCAGTTCCATTTCTCGAATTTACTTTAGGTAAAGAAAAAAATTGCCTACCCATAAAATTCTTAAGATTCGTTGAAAGTTGAATTTTTGAAAATTCAAAGATTTTAAGATAAAGCATAGAATTTTTTTAATTTCTTGATGATAAAAATTTTAAAAATCAAAGCTTTTCTGATGAAATTGAAAAACCAAATTTTTTAAGTCTGCAAAATACTAAAAAAATTAGAGTTGAAAATGAATCAGAAAACATTGAAAACAAAAAGAGAATTTTACGAAAAATTCTGAAAATTTTTCAAAAATTGAAAAATTTGACTTTTGCTCAAATAAAATTTTTTGAAATTTCTTTTGAAAAATCAAGACAATTTTGTGATTTGAAAAAACAAATTCTCCAAATTTTTTACATCCAATTTCACACTCGACAATATTACCCTACTTGATGGTGTCAAAAGGGCATTAGCGAGCTCGTATCGCACCAGCGAAACCTCTCGCCAATGCCTACACCTTTGAAAAAAATACAAAAAATTTCCTTATCTTTTAAAAACACCAATGACGTGCGCGGTTTTCTCGACGCACCCGAAGAAATTATCTATTACCTGCTCGTCGCATCGTCGACGGTAAAAGCATTTGTCAAAACTTTCACACGCCAGGGGGCTTCACGTATAGCCTACCTACTTATCCGCCGATAATACAATTTATATAAACGTTTACAATATTTTTTCTCTTGCTGAAGTAATACCGCGATGACGTTCAGTATTAAAAAAGCACTTATATCAGACTGAAAGCGACAAAGACGCCGAAAAAATATATAAAAAGAATATTCTAGCTGTCAAACGATGCTAAATGAAGTGAATTTTTCGCCGTCGACTCGAGAGAAAAAGAACAGCGCGGCTGCGGAGGATGATATTTGATAAATGACTTTAGCAGCTTTGAGTTCACCCCGACCATGTTCAACTCTGACCACGGTGTGCGGTGAACTATGCTGGAGCCAGCAAGGACCCGACGAATGAGAGATGAAGAAATTCGTGACCTTAATTCTCGTCTCTGTCGGTTATTAAATACCCCCTCTCCTGTATCCCTATCGTACCATCAGCTAGAATAATAATGATAATAGTAATGAAGAAAAAAATCTCGAATTCTATTTAATGAAATCTTTCTCATTCTCGTCCCCCCTTCTCCCTACGGTTGTTTCTGTTTTTAATTTTGACCCTCGGTAAAAATTTAGTCGTTGAATTTATCACTAAAGTGAAGGGGTGGGACTAAGTATATATAGGAGAGCCGAAGCAGGAAAAAAATCTTCAAGTAGGCGGATAGGGTTATGGGGTGCTGGTACTGAGTGAGGAGGGGGTGGAAGAAAGCTCGTATTTTAGCGTGAAATTCCTAATTAAAAAACAGTTTTATCGAGCTAATAAATTTTTACTCTCATATTTTACTCGCCTGCCCCAGCCCCTTGTTTGGCGGTATCGTTGTACTTGGCTCGCTATTTGAATATAATTGAACGTGCTTCGCTGTTTTCGCGCCCCCTTTGTCCCTTCGTCGTGCAGAAATTTCGCAGCAACTCGTAGTCGTTGTATTGGAGAAGAAAAGACGAAGACGATGCGACTTTAATGGCGAATAATTTAAACGTCTTGGAATTGTTCTCGGGCTCGGGCGCGGTTTACACTTTTGTTTGTTCGTGTACCGCATTACGAAGACGCTGCTGCCAGAGCTACTGCAGTCGCTGTAACGGAGTGCGTGTTAATTTATATAGTATATATCGTATTTGTACGTATATTTATTATACGAACGTTGGATTCGATAAAATATGCAAATTATCGAATAAAGTTCGCGCGCTACAACCGCGTATAGGTACCTACTACCTAGTACGTTGCGTACGTATTCGTTTGGGGGTGTTTGTAGTCGTACCTTTTGCTGTGCTGTGTGCGAATGATGATGTTAAGTTCGTGTTTCGTCTCTTTCGCACCATTGGATGATTTCATTTTGACGGATCGTTTGCCAGTTGCAGCCGAACCGAGGCATTTGCCTCTTTCCTCTATACCTACCCGAGCAACAACTCAAATTAATTTCAATTACGTTGTAAATAAACAAAATTTTGCGCACATGAGGAAACATTCATTCGGAAATAATTCAATTTAAAGCCAGCCAGAGGAAGGCGGGGCAAAGGAGGGGCCAAATTTTGCCGTTTTCCAAACGCGAACGTGGTTCTGACGCCGGTGACGTGCGTGGTTTTGATAATGACCGCGTGTACCGCAGCCGCGAAGAAGAATTTTCCATCGTTTCGGCGTGAAATTTTTAAACTGAATTTTCTCGATGGGTTTTCACGACGAAGGGACCGTCAGGCACGTCCGTCGTCTTGTGCAGAATCCGAAATGAAATTTTGAATCAGATGAAATGTGCGTAATGGAGTTGAGTTCGTAGGTATGCGGTAAAACTGTACCATCTGATACGCGAGACATCGAAATCTTTTTTTAGAAAAATTTTTTCAGCAAGAAAAGTAACGAAAACTTCTTGAATATTTGCGTATGTATCAAAGGTTGGAGAATTTTTAGAATTTTCCAAGAATCAAATTCTCTAGAACCAAAAATTTGTTGAATGGTTGAATTAAAAAGTGAAACTTACCTTGATTCTTTTCTTTTTGAATTTTCATGCTCATAGTGGTATATTTCCATCTGATTTCGTATCGTTTTCGTACCTTTTTCATGTTTTTTTTCGTACATATTAATCCAAATTATTTCAAATCCAAGTTAAGCGAGAAAAATTTTTTTCGAAAAAATTCATTTGTAATAGATTTTTTCCTTTAAAATTTTGTACAATTTTTATGTTTTTTCGTACTGTTTAGACCCATTTTCGAATTTCTTATTTTTTTCCCCATCATGCCATTCGACTTGTCTTGAAAAATATGATTTTGGAGTGCAAGAGCGAATTTTCACGGTTGGGGTTAGGCTGCGGCTGGGGTCTCAAAATACATGATTTTCAAGCTAAAAATCCCATCTCGACGAGTTCTCAACTGATTTTTATCAAGCTTGGTTACTTCCACGATTCGATGTGCGACGCTATCTCATTCAAACTTGTAGCGGAGGCAGGTTGTTGCAGTAACACCTGTTGAAGAGGAAAAACGTGTCGAGTTGATAACGTCCTTTACTTAATGAACAACTGAGCATCAACTCAGCAAGAACTAATATGTACAGTGATACATTTATACGCGGACGTAACGAAATAGCAATCGCGTATTTATTTTTATAGCTCAACACTCCCACTTGAAAATACGAACTCAATACTGAAAAATTTAACAAAAAAAAAAACAACAAAAAAATAAGCGCGATAATACCGCTCTAAAACCAAAAAGAAAATCATAAAGGTGTGACAATCCGCACAACAAACGAAAAAATTTACGCGATCAACCGCGAACTCGACGATTTCGACATTTCGACAACAACGATTACTATTAAAGTACATAGTTTTCTTTTACACCTAATAACGATCGAAGTTTGTAAAAAACGATCCTTAGCAAGCCCTTTTGTAAAAATATCGGCAAGTTGGTTTTCACTCTTTACAGAAACTACTTTACTTTTATCTTCAACCTTCGATATTTTGCATCGATATGTTTCGTTCTACGATGCATTTCCGGATTACTCGCAAGTTTTATTGCACTCTGATTATCTACGTTGAGCACTACTGTTTTCTTTCCAGGCACATTCGCTCGCAGAAATATATTCTGCTTCGGTCGTAGATAAACTAACGGTTTGCTGTTTTCGCGAACACCAAGACACATCACTTCCAGAAATAGTGAACACATAAGCAGTAGTAGACAAGTAGATGTTTCTCATCTTAGAACGTTTGGATGTGAGGTATTTGTGCATATTCCAAAAGTTAAACGTAGAAAGTGGGATGCCAAAGTGAGAAAAGGTTTCTTTGTCGGGTATGATGAAAATGTAAAGGGGTATAAAGTGTGGTTCGAGTCAAATAACGAAATTTCACTCCATCACGACGTAGTTTGTAGGAGGAATTGGTTTCCATATTAGCCGATCTGCACTTCATTTAAAATTCAAAAAAATCGAATGGAAAAGGAATCGATCTGATTGAAAACTCGAATAATACTTTATTCACTAGAAACTACATTCGATCTTAGGGCATGAAACTATAATGCGAGTATAATAATCAACAGTCTAGGTATATCGATCTACATACAAAAAGTGATAAAAGTAGAAGCAGAGATAGCCGGAAATTCCAACAGCTGAGAGGAATCAGCAGCAAAGCAGGCCAGAGATGTACGGAGCGAACTAGGCAACCAAACCTACAACTGTTCCCCGTACCCCCTGTATCCAGCTATGCTATATCACATATGGTGCTCAGATTTTGACATTTTTTTGAAAAGTTGGAGAGACGGGGTAAAAATTTCAGGTCTCTGATTCAGTCCCCCCCCCCCCCCCATTTTACGAGTACATCAAAGCTTCAAATTTTCAACAAAAAAAATTGAATTTTTCTATGCAATTGGTCTTATTGTGGCCCCAGGAGGGTAAAAAAAAAATTGAACAATTTTTTAAATTTTCAGAGGTTCTGATAAGATTGAATCAAAAAAGTCAAAATTCCGCAATTTCGAGACATCTTAGAATCAAGCGGAAAAATTTTTTCTCATGAATCGTAACAATTTTATCCACCTCATTTTCACTTCATATCCACCGAAACCCTCTTAGATATTCTTCAAGCGCTTGGAGAGCCCCTAAAATTTGTTGAAATTCGACAATTTCATCATAATTTACCCCTTAAGTGGACGGAATGCGCTTCATTTCATTTAAGGCTGCTTGAGAACCCCTTGAGCGGCGAGAAAAGTATTTGAGGGTGTTTGGGTAGATGAGGAATAAGAATAAGAAGCATACTATAGTTATGATTCATGAGAAAATTTTTTTCAGCTTGATCCTAAAAATATATCTCGAAATTGCCGAATTTTGAATTTTTTGAGTCAGTTGTCAGAATCCCTGAAAGTTGAAAAGAAGTCGGCGAATTTTTTCACTGTTTTGGGGCCACACTAAGATCTATGTGCATAGAAAAATTCAATTTTTTTGCAATTTCTTGATAATGTGAAGCTTCAATGTAAAATGGGGTGTTTTAGAATTGAGTTAGGGATCTGAAATTTTAACCGTGTTATTTTGACGTAATTTGGCAACTTTTTTTCACTTCCTCTCTTCAACTTTCCGAAAGAAGTTAAAATCAGGACATCCTAAATGCACGTGTATTACAAAAAGAAATGAAAGATTCGTTTACGATACGATTAAAATATTATTTCTACGGTAACTATTGCTACCTACACTAAATGAGAAGGGAGAAAATCACTCAAGTTGAAGTGTAGGTAGAGGTTGAGGGTACCCACCTATCTCTGTGACGTCTGATGCTAACACCGCAACTGCTACAAGAACTGGGGTGCAGAATGCAGATGCTGGACTGCGGATATACCACGTAGGTAGGTATTTACCCAATGCAACGTCGGGTTCAGTTGGAAAGGAGGAAGGCATGATACATATTCGGTGTGTTTGTGTAATCAGTAACGCCTTCCAATTTATGATACGGCAGCTCAAATTACACGAATGCACATATCCCATATTTGCCTATTTTGATCCCTTCATAACATAATTATAGCGAGAAAAAAATACGAAATAATTATCATAATAGTTTTTGCCAAGTGCATCATTATTCGTCCTTCTAGTACCTTGTAAAAATCCGGCAATCTGCTGCCATTATGTCTTCTCGTATAAATTTTTACTCGTTTTCGCGCCTTTCGAAGAGAATTTTTTTTTGGCCGGCTTGCGAAAAGACGGTAAAAAAGTGGCCAATAATTCATTTGCGAGCGCGTTGAGAAAATTCGAATATTTAGAATTTCAAAGTACGCGGTGTAAATTTTGGAAAAGCACCGGCGATAACCTTTTTTGGCAAGTGGCACGCCAGTCTCGACGCTAAGACGAAGGCGAAATCACCACCTCGGATGGAATATGAAATTTTAAATGACATCGCATTAATAATTCATAAAGCTACGAAATACCTAATTCTTAATTCAAAGCTCTCTGCGGATCGCACCTACTACCTACCCCTTCGACCCTAGCTCGAGCTTTCCTTTCCCTTCGTCAAAAATATTAATGACTAAGCGCCTCCTGTATATTTATGCTGCGAATTGCGATACACAATAAGGTTACAACGTTTTTAACCACCGTAATAATTATCGCCAGGCTGTCGGAGATGTTTTTATAATCTGTTGATACGTACAGCCAGGTACGTATATAACTAATGCGGTAAAGATGAAACGAGGGGAGCGAATATGGCTCTCGAACTGAAAATGAATGTTAAATTTATGCGTACTTTGGATACAGTTCAGGGCATGTATACTTTGAACCGTCACGACGTGCGTGGCGGGCTTTTCAAAGTCAATTTTAGTTTTTTTAAACTTTTTGACTGTTTGAATTGTTACCAGAGTGGATAGCGCCTTTAATATCGAAGATAGGGTGATTTTGGTGATGATAAATTTTGTATAAAATTGGAAAATTTATCCCATTTGCTGTACACAAATTTCGTCTATCTTGAATATTAGAAGAGGTACAGTCGATTGGAATTTTCCATATTATTCATCCATCCGCTTAAATGCTTGATAATTGATTTTTGAAAAAAATTTACTGTGAAAATAATCTATGTATAGTGGTATTTACCCATCTTTGAAAGTTTTAATTCGCATCTATTTCACCCTTCGAGTGCAATTTACGGTCATACGAATTTTTTGCCCGCCCACGTCACTCGAACACAAATCACCGATA
This sequence comes from Paracoccus marginatus, assembly GCA_900065295.1. Lineage (NCBI taxonomy): Eukaryota > Metazoa > Arthropoda > Insecta > Hemiptera > Pseudococcidae > Paracoccus > Paracoccus marginatus. Next base: position 10,837 of record FIZT01046967.1, read on the forward strand.
TGTGTGCGGTGAACAATTAATTTCGAAAAAGTGATATACCGAGCTAACTTCGCGGTTCGATGTAATTACAGCAGCCTGCCGACGGCGCGCGTAGGCATATCGAGGGTATCGTACTGGTACATTCGCCAACATTGGTTGGTTTTTAGTTCTCATATCGCTGACCCATTTATATCGAATATATCTACCTTGCGGCGATTTATTAATCGTAATAAACGACCTGGTTGCGGTATCGGCGAGGTGGTTTGTACGTAGCGAAAAATTCGCTATCGGGGGTAAATTTACGCCTTTGTGGGTGGAATTCGCTCGTGCAGGGTGTGCTGAACCGCGATGTCGAGGTTTACCGTTATGTGACGGTGCTGCAACTTGAATGACATGAGTGTAAATGGAATTGCCTAGTGGTAGATTTGAAGGGGTGGCGATTACATATGTGTCTTTTAATGCGATTTAACACGTGTCGGAGCGAAGATAGGAGAATTTTGCATATGACGTGATTTGTAGAGCTGAAAATTATCTATAAATTAGGTTAAATTGGTGGTTCATTTTGGGGTGAAATCCAAAGAAGTAGGCGACTTTGAAAATTTTTAATGCTCGTTTTTAACTCGAATTTTCATTTCGAGGTACAATATTACTTTTATCAAGCTACTGTACGTATCTGTATGCATCTGTGCATGCAAGAGTGTTTGGATTTTCTTCTTGATTTGTTCTAGATTATGATAATTTTTTTAAATTCCTCTAAATTTGTGCCAGTCGTGAATAAATTAAGCTTTTAAAAAAAATTATTGAATAAAAAAAACTTACTCAGTGTCATGAAGAAATATACACGGGTCTTTCACGTTATTCAGGTCTATTATAGCTTGTGGAAGTGGACTTGAGTACTTCTACATTTATATTTATATGTACATTTGTACCTACTTACGTCGAGTCCACGTTCCCACAAAACATTGACAATTATTCAGAATTCGAGTTTGGCATGTAGAGTTGCCTCAGTTTAAACTTTTTACGCGACCATTTTGCTCAAAGTTGATCAATGTCAGTTTTTGGTAGTAGTTTTTTCTATTTTTCGAAATTATATTATTTTCCGTGAGAAATACGTTTTGTCAATTTCAAACAAAATCATCGCTCAATCTCAAACGATTGAAATTGGGGTAGTTCGACTCGTTTAGTTTTCCCTGCGCGGCGTCAGGATTCATAATCACATGTTTAGAATGAAAGCCGCTCATTTGTTTGACTGATAAAATATTATAGTTATGAGATTGTAAATTAGGTAAGTTCAAAATTTTTCGAACTCGAGATTTTGGCATGCTTGGATTCGTCTTGAAAAGAACTATCCAAAAATACCAAAATTTCGAGTTGGAAAAATTTCGGGACTTACCTACCTGGTTTTTTCCGTGGACCCTTCATACGTGTGTAAGATGAACAAGTGATAGTGGCATTCCACCTTCAGCATCCCATCAAGAAAATAGAGACAAAATTGTACAACTTTTGTTATCCGTTCAACTAAAATATAACAAGTTTATACTTCTCATGCTGCAAGCTGGAACTTTTGTAGCCAGTACGCTGCTCGAGACGTTGAACATATTCGTATAACATTACCGGTGTAATGTATCCTATTCTGTCATCCGCGTCTCGGGATTCGATACGATGCGATGCGATGCTTTATAGACACGCATATGTCACGTAGCTGGCAAACGTGAGCTAAATATGAACAATGTTTTGGAAAAACGTGTTATAGGTGATGGTACTGCCCCCGACTCCTTTCTGGGTTCTTTTTTTTTCTTCGTCGAGTACGATTTTCGATTCTTATGAGCATATTTTTCGCGCGTTTGCGTCTGTCTCTGCACAGTTTGCATGAAGATGAAGTGAAAGACGAGGGAAAAGGGTGAGAAGGAAAGGAGCGTATGTTTAATTTTCGGGAAGTTGCTGTCATTTCGCTTCACGAGTTGAAAAATTTTCTTCGCTTATGTATGTCACTCGTTCCATCAAAATTTTATAATTTGAAAAAAATAAAAATCCATAGAGTCGAGACCATTAGACCGCTCATTCCAACGCACAAATACACCGTAGAAAAATGTAAAGCTATCCGCAAACAAGGCGTTAATACCATAAAACCTCCGTCGTTCAAAATTTTACTACCAACACTTTGTTTATTGTGTAACCGCACCCATCGACGTTGTTACACCGTCGGTAGCACACGTAGGAATGGCATGGCATGGCGTTCCACACTCAAAAAACAATAGCTATTTTACAATGTGTAAATACGCGTCGCAACGCCGAAACAAATTAATTCCTAATCGCGATAAGCGCCCAACTTGTCGCGTCGTAAAACACTATATCTACCTATGGCTCGTTTCCTCCCATATAATGTGTAGTATGCCAAAAAAGGGTACGAAAGGTCGTAGCTGTACACGTATGTAGAGGTGTAGGTATTAGGTACCTACCTACGTATATGTATACCGAAGAGGGTGGGGAAAAAAATGGCAAATATTTTCATTATATGCGATACACGTCGAAGCAACGGTATTATTTAATAATAAGCCCGCGAACAGGGTTTCCAAAGTTTCTAAACTCGTACAATGGATACGAAAATCCCGTGCTTTGTCTAGGTTCTCTTTTCCATCCTCAATATATTGTATATTTGGTGGCATCTTGCATGGGATGGATCTATTTTACTGTTGTTTCGTATCGTCGTCGTCCTAAATAGGTACGTATATAGATGGTAGGTGAAAAGGGAGGAGAAAAGAGAGAGGAAGGAAAGAAGCAGCTATGTAGGAGGATGTACGCGGTGCACCATCAAATAACGTATAGGTTATTGCGATTTTTTCTCCAGTCTTTATTTTTTGTCACACGAAGACCCAAAGAACGAACATTCCCGTGTATGTAGGTTCAGATACCAAATGCGTGTTAGATATTCGTCGCTGGTCGCTACTGTGAAAAGTCGTCTTGAAAGAGGCGAGTTTCATTTCGCCTTATTAAAACTGGCTGTTCGTTGGTGCGGCTTTTGATTAAAGTTTCAGCTGTTTTAACTACCTACGAGAAGCGACCAGCAAAGTACCTAGTACGTACTTCATCGGTGAATTTTAAACTCTGTCGTCGTCGAATGTGGTGGTTTTTTTGTATCGTAATTTAACGTCGTCGATGTTGAAAGGATAAGGGGAATACTTATTTGAGAGTAATACCGACTCGAGCACGGATTTCTAAAGTATCGCCGCTTTCAGAAGTAGGGTTGGCATGAATGTAAATCAATTTCTATAAAATATGCATTCGAATTTTCAAATTGAAAATTTTCTTCTTATTATCGCGGTAAACAGATTTATATGAACGAGCTGAACGACGTTTCGATGTCATAAGATGCTATACTGGCATATATTCCCTTTGGATTTCACTAAATCCAAAGGGGAATTAGTCGACTCTTTTTGAAAGTTTGTCATCGGTGTCTTCTCCTTTTGAGAGCTCATCAACTTCTGGAAGTATTTCGTAGCCGCAATTTTTTTAAATTCCTCTCGAAAATTTGTATAGAAAAAAAATTTGAGCGGGAAAAATTACTTACTTGCTGTTATTCGTATACTTTCCTGTAGAAATACGTAACTGAAGAACTTGATTTGACAATTTTGATCTACCATTCAATACGTACCTAGTCAATTTTGAAAAATTTGTCAACTTCGGAAAATGAGTAAATTTTAAAAAATCAGTCATTTTTAAAAAATTTGTCAATTTCAGAAATACTAATACCTATTTGGTCAATTTTAAAATATGTGTCCATTTTAAAAAATTTATCAATTTCGAGAAAATTTTATAAATTTTAGAAGTTTTAATGTGCAAATTTTAGAATAGGCACTAGCAAAATTTTGAATTTCTTTACGAGGTTCAAGAAACGTGGTTTTGTAAAGTTTAAGAATTTTTAAAAATTCAACGAATTTACGAATTTCAAATTTTCAAAATATTTTTGTCAATTTTGGGAAATTTTAGAAATTTGCCAATTTTGTAAAATCCAAACTACCTATCTCGTAATGATTTGATGGTGAATGTTGACGAAAACTCCTTTCTGTTTCTTGCTTAATTGAAACTAATTTTAATAGATTACTGACCTTGGATTTGGAATATGAAACTTACTTTCAATGAGGGTTGCTGTCGTATAACGTACAAAAATTACGATGTTTTCGTTGCTTTTTGTTTGCATGGTTATTCTTATTTGAACATATTGTGCCGTGTGGTTGTGCGGAATACAAATCATAATCAAAATTTCGGTCGAATTTAAATAAAACACGATCATGATCGAGGATGGTAGGTAAATGAAATACACAGTTTGTATTGTATTTCTGTTTTAATTTTAATTACACACAAGAACCATCTTTCTCCCTTCAGCCACGAACCTTACGTGCACCGCGATTCGTCCTGAGCGTACCTGGCATGAAAGCCATCAACGCAACGAGTTTCTTTAACGCGAGCGTAATTTAGAGGATAGAAAAAGATACTTAATGGAATTTTCACCCGACCTAAGCTAGAACCAGGAGAGTTCCCTACTCCTCGCCCATTCGGTAATAGAGAAACCTAAAAAAACAAAATAAGCTTACCAGCACCATCGTGGCCACGACTCTTTACAATGATTTGGTGGGTACCGGGTTGAATTTTCAAATGTCGAAATATTAATTGATCGTGAATGTTTTCAGCATCGAGATACGCAAGAAACACTGGCGGTCTTGGATCGATTAGATTTAGATTCGGAGAAACCTAGCGACGAAGACTTGGCCAGAAAGTTCGGCTTCGAAGAAGCATTTCTGAGGGGTCGACTTTCGTGGTGGCAGCGTAAAAAACCCTATTTGTGGGCGTTGTTCGACGAACCGTATTCATCAAATGCTGCCAAAGTAATGTAACGGCTCTGCGCCATTAAATCCGTATTGTACTTACTCGTACGATGTGTATAGCGAGCGTCATGACGTTGGGTCTTGGGTCGAGTCGTACATATATCGAGCGATGTGAAAAAGTACTCACCGTAACGATAGAATTTATTTGGGACAATTTTCACGCTATAAAGGGGTCGAAATTTTTTACCTCCAGCGAATTATATCGGTACGATTATACCTGTCGTTTATCAGCCAGTCGATTCGGAAAGTTGTTGGGGAGGGGGTGGTTGAAAACTGCATATTTCATATCGACGGTGTGAATGACCTCATTTTTTGAGACAACGACGTGTTGATCCATGTTGTTGACGCTGGCAGCTCACACGTCGCCTCTTGGCTCGCTCCATAGATGTATTTCTAAGCTTGATATGTCGCGTTGTTTCAGATAATCGGCATCGTGTCGGTATTTTTCATAGTTATATCGATAGTATCGTTTTGTGTGAAAACGCATCCGAGCATGAGGGTACCGAACGTGAAAAACATCACGGTCGACACTCCGACCAACTCGACAGCCTGGGTGCTGGACAAAGTGACCACCAACGCTCTGGACGCGTTTTTTTACGTGGAATGCGTATGCAACGCTTGGTTCAGTTTCGAAATCTTGGTGCGTTTCGTGACGTCGCCGAATAAGTGGGATTTCATTAAAGCGTCCGTAAACATAATCGACTACATCGCCACGTTGAGCTTCTACATCGACCTGGCGTTGCAAAAATTCGCCTCCGAGTTGGAAAACGCCGATATACTCGAGTTCTTCTCCATCATACGTATCATGAGATTATTTAAACTGACCAGGCATTCGTCCGGATTGAAAATCCTGATGCAAACGTTCCGGGCATCCGCCAAAGAGCTAACCCTACTCGTGTTTTTTCTAGTCTTAGGAATAGTAATATTCGCCAGCCTCATATACTACGCGGAACGAATACAAACCAATCCGCACAACGACTTTAACAGCATACCGCTGGGACTGTGGTGGGCCCTGGTCACCATGACCACCGTCGGCTACGGCGATATGGTGCCGAAAACCTACGTCGGCATGTTCGTCGGCGCGCTGTGCGCTCTAGCCGGTGTGCTCACCATCGCCTTGCCGGTGCCCGTCATCGTTTCCAACTTCGCCATGTATTATTCGCATACGCAAGCTAGGGCCAAGCTGCCCAAGAAACGAAGACGAGTTTTGCCCGTTGAGCCGACCAGAGGGCCTAGGCCGATCGGACCTCCCGGCACCGGGCCCGTCCAGCCTGCGTTCGGATCGGGCAGCAGTTGCGGCGGAGGTGGCGGACCCGGAATGCCGCCTAATCAGGCGCCTACCAATAGGCGCATGAACGCTATTAAACAAAACCATCCCAAGGATAATATGGGACCAAAGCCAGGTAAGAATTATTAACTTGCTACGTAGGCGTGGTTGGAGCTTCGGTAGGTGTAAGGGACAGTTGTTCTTTCGCAAATTCTCCTAATCTTTCGCTTTAAATAGGCATTTTTTCAAAAACTGACGTTTTGTGAAAATTTATTGATTCCTGAAAAACCAAAGTTTCTCCAAAAAGTAATCTAGAAGTATTCCACTTTCTTTTGATTTTCACATTTTCTAAAAAAATTTCTTTCGACATTTTTACCAATATTGATGCTTTTCAAAACTTTAATTTGTTGTGGGAACGCCGACGCATTACCAAATTAGTAGTTCGTCTACTCTTTGTTAAAGTATCGCGAGATATACTACATAACCCGAGCCTAGAACCTTATGTAATCGAAGCCTAGTAAATAAATGATCTCGCATAGTAGAACGAGTGATTTTTGGCTAAAGCCTTCCTGACTGATGCGCGCTGGTGTCGGCATAGCTCGTTGTGGCATTAGGTAGGTTTCTAGTCGCACTCAACGACTTACCCCGTTAGACCCTCCAGTCTACAAACTTTTTGAAAAAATATAAAAATTTAACAATTCTCCAAAAAGATGACATTTTTTCAAACATTTACATTTTTTTGATGGTTGACTGGTTTTTTTTCCTCCAGAAAATGTTTTTTTTTTTTAAATGACATTTTTTCGAAAAATTCTGCATTTTTTTTGAAATCCAAAATCATTGAAAAATTGTATTCTAAAAGAAGAGTTGACGTATTCAAAAGTCTGTAATCATTCACGGGCAAATTTAATTACAATTTCCAAACAACGTCGTGGTCACGTCCAATTTGCCTGTAAATAACTTTCGTATAACAAAATGTTGAACCGCAAATTACGTGTAAACCCTCGGCTCGCAACTCACATCGCACGAAAACTTGCTAAACATGGTGCAGATCGGGCTCATCCTCGTAACACAATTTACTCTCACCGTTTTGCCACCAATCACCACCTACGCCCCGTCCTTCGCAAAAAATTCCAGCAATCCCTTCGAGACGTTGACGCGACGCTGGCGCAATAAAGTTGTTTGAGAAAAAACCTACGAACTTGATAATTATGTGAGCCAATTACTCTCGAACATCCACCCTCTCCAAGTGGGACGTTAGTCGATAAGCCTCTGAAAAACCAACTTGTATCTTATGAAAAAATACCATTTGTTCCTCCAATCCAACGACGGTATTTTTCTGACTCGAGGGGTTCGTGATCTCGTCTTTGAACCGTTCGTACATTTCTATTTCTCAGTTGTTTCGTATTGATCGGTGACAAACGTGCGAGCTGACGTACAGATTCTTACGTACCACTGTGGGCACTGGGCAGTAAGTAATGCGACGTTTAGCTCGACTCGATTTTTGATTTTTTTTTTCGAATTTCTGAAACGCCGAGATTTTTAATTTACTGCGCGAGGAGATTGTAACAAAGTGAAACCGCGGGCGGACGCACGGTTTATAAATTTGATGAAAAAAGTTGTACACTATTTCGAACTTTTTCATCAAGTTAAAGTAAAGCGAGGGAGGGGGGAAAAAAAAGAAGACCCCTGTTAGAAAAGTATAACTTTGAAAGCACGTAAAAAAGTTGAACGGCAACTCGGTCTCTGTATCTTTCTGACAGAGAATTAAATTTTTCAAATATCACTCGAGTACTTCGTAAAAAAATGTATAATTTTTCTCAACTTGTTGTCATCCTCAGGATACATCTCAATGTTCTCGAGTAGAATACTCGTCAGTTTGATTACGAGTACGAGAAAAAAGAAAAAAGTAAGAATTATCGACAGTTTTACAACTTTCGCCAGCGCCGCGTCGTAGGGTCGGTCGTTCCCTAGGATTTGTTTTTTTATCTTTAGTTTGGCGAACTTGGTGTAAGTATAGGAATGCCTTATCTAGTTTTCTACGTTTTATTAAATTTGTTCCGAGTTTTTTTCTCTCTGCTCCCTTCTGCAAGGTTGGTACAATAACAATGAAGATTAGTTAGGATTGCCAAGTTTTCTAAACGACTTCGAGATTGTCGGCTCATTAGCTACACTTTACAGATCACTTTTCTAAAAATGTGGGATTGGAAATTTTTTAAAATTCGTGATTTTGAAAACTTCAATACAGTAGGCGCCGCTTATTATAATCGAGTTGTGACCGAATAGGTTTGATTCTATTAAGCGAATTATTCAAATAAGCGAAAAATGTAAAAAATTTAATGAATCAAAAATAACATATGTACGTACAAAAAAAAATGGTAAGCATGGAAATTGATTCGTAGGTAGCGTAGGTACATGTCTAAAGTTTTTTTTTTGAAGAAATCGTCAATTTTTTTCTACTTTTTTGATTTCTCCACTGTTTCGCGAATATACTTTTCGTACTTGTAGTGCTCATCAGGATTCGCCGTAAAATTTTACTCCACTCTCTAAAACCGCTAACGCATGTAACATTTCGCTATGAGAGGGTGGGTGCATTGATGGTTCGTCGTCCGCCTCATCCTCCGTGTTCATCTCCTCGTCAACGTCGTCATGGAATAGGTCTTCTTCATTTTTTGGGCACGAAGTTGTCAGGTTTTTGTCGATGTTGAGCCAATCTTCATACTGGTGCGGCGTAATGTCTTTAGGGATAGGTAACTGATCACTCACCGCATCGTTGTCAGGATTGCGAGGTAAAGCCGCCCTTTCGAAAGCAGTTACGAATTGTTTCGGTGATACTGATTTCCATGCGTTGGAAAGTAGGTGAAGGGCGTCTAACAACGATGTTTTTTTTGCGAAGTCGTTGGCACGAAAGTCATCTTTTGAGAGCAAAGATTCATCGATAGATTCCAAAATCCTGCGTCCCATTTCATGACGATAATACGCTTTCATTGTACGAATAATTCCTTGGTCACAAAGTTGAAGAATGGATGTTCAAAAAATTTGAAGGTTTTTGAAAATTCGACGATTTTGTACAATTCAAAATTTTAGTAAAGTCAATTTTGGTAAATTTGTCAAATTCAGTAATTTCAAAAAAATTTGTCAGCAGTTCTAAAAAATTTGAGGATTTTGAAAAAATCAACGATATTATATGAACCTAAAATTTTTAAAAAGTTGACAATTTCAAGAAATTCGTAAACTTTTAGAACGTTGAGGATTTTCATTTGTCAATTTACAAAATAATTGCCAGTTTTGGATAATTTGTAAAAATTGGAGGATTTTGAAAAATTGTGAATTTTAGAAAATTTTCATTTTTGAAAAATCTTGGAAGTTTTAAAAATTGTAGGTAGAATTTTATGAAATTATCAACTTTTTTAAAATTTTGGGTTTGTATAATATTGTCGAATTTTTCAAAATCCTGTCAGTTTTGGAAAATTTGCAAATTTCAAAAAAATCATCAATTTTAAAAGTTTGAGGATTTTGAAAAATTTTCCATTTTAGAAAAATTCAACAATTTCAAAAGATTTAACCGTTTTTAAAAACCTGTAATTCTACCTACAATTTTTAAAACTTCCAAGATTTTTCAAAAATGAAAATTTTCTGAAATTCACAATTTTTCAAAATCCTCCAATTTTTACAAATTATCCAAAACTGGCAATTATTTTGTAAATTGACAAATGAAGCCAAAGCGAATAGCTCGCTCTCGATGACAAGGGTGAACAAAAGCCAGAAAATTTTTTAGAATTTTTAAAAATCCTCAACGTTGTCCGTACCTATCAAAATTCTCAAAAACGCGAAAAGATGACAATTTTAGGTTGATTTTGAATGGTAGATTTCCAGATCGGTTAAGAGGAAAAAAAACTTCCCTAAAAAAGAAAAGCGAATGATTGCAAACTGAATGTCTGATTTTTACCTTCGAGGTGACGAAATTTTAGTGCTTTAAGTACCTATTAGCGGAATACTCACTCGTAAAAAATTCACAAATTTTTTCTTAGCTTTTATTGAGAACATGATTGGTATACTTTGATCGCTTCACAGCTTTCTTTCTTTCAGTTCTAATAAAATATTTGAAAATACTCGTGTTTCTGTTCGCAGTTTGCGTTACGATGACATTAAACCCGAACGGAGTAGGAGTTAAAGCTGAACCGGTCAACTTTAACCACTAAACCAAACGTCAGAATATGACCATATCAATAGACCCAAACGTATCAGTACTTCCTGCATTAAACTGGCTGCCTATAAGTCGTACGGTTTTTTGTTACTGTTTTTTCTCTCTCTTTCTCTCTATAAACAACATCATCGTCATCCTCATCATCATCATCGTGGAAATTATACCTACTTGCGTTTAAAAAAAATTCTCTCAAGACATATCACAATAATTGTTAACTGAACAAACATAATCGAATTGGTTTTATGTGTAATTTTTTTGTGTTTTTGTTTTTATTTTACCATTTTTTGGTTTTGTTTTGTTGTTGGTCGTTCGATACGAAACGTCTTGGGCGAATCTCTGTTCATTTTCCCCCATTTTACTTTCTTTTACCTTTTTTTTTTCTTTTTTTGTATCATTGTAAATGTTAATTTTATACTGGCTTTTCACGTTCGAGGAAACAATAATTGATAAGTACCTACCTACTTTATATACAATTTTTTTCCATACGTGTACATACCTACTTAGTGGCGGATCAGCGCTATGAAGAAAAAAAAAGCTCAATGTGCATTTTACAAGTATTATGTATGTATTTTGTTATATCGTCTTTCGATATAGTAAGTGTATATCGCGTGTTTGTTTTTAATAACCGAACTGACGACATCTCTGTCTTGCATTTAGTCTTTCTTTTACTCGTACGTGCTACCTTTTTTTTTTCATCTTCCTTTAATTACTACTGTATGCTTCGCGTTATATATACGAGAATTCTATCGAGAATATCGAATGCCTCCATTATATAACATTCGCACACTTGAAAAAAAAACCTCAACTTATCCAAATCAATCGCAGCAGGCAAAAATCATTTATGTACTTAGGTACACTGGCCCAATTGTCAGTTAATTAGTTAAGTGGCTTTGGTAAAATCGGCCAGCGCCGTCGGTTCACTCGGCAGTCCATAAAATCGTTACATTATGCTGACATTTTCACCATAGGCGGCCAAAATGTTCGACGAGATGTTTATTAGATCGCGTTGTTTATAGCTATGACATTAAATTTGAAATGGGGGGTTTGGTACGGGGGCGAATGGAAAGTTCACTGTGTAATATGGATGGTTATAGCGTTCGGTGATTGGACGCGCATTACCGTATCGATATGGCGCGTACATCAGTGTATATCGTGTGTTGAATTAAGAATGGAAAAAAAACGCGCGTATAATGGCGGTATATTGGAGATAAACGCGTAAATGGCATCGTTTCGTCGAACACGCTCGTATTTCCAACACGATAACCTTATTTTTTCGGCTCATTTATGAGATGGGTAAATTATCCGAGCGGTAGGGACCAAAATATTGATCGGGAGGGTTATACGGGGTGTTGGTGATGGGTTTGGGGTACCCGTTGTCGAGTGTATAGGCAACTTATAGTGCATGCGAGTGAATTTGTTGCAGCTTTATCGCTTTGAAGGAGCGAATTATCGTTTGTCAAGTGTGATACGTTCTTAGGCAGCGGGAATCTGCTATTATTTTAACCTCTAGTGGTATATGAGTTGCATATTCCAGTCATTTGGCGGGTGTGATGTACAGTTTGAAGTGAAGTGGATTATTAGGATCTTTTAGAGAAAATGAATAAAAATCATATTTTTCAAAAAATTATCAAAGATTGGTTCAAGTTTTCAAAGTAATTGTTCTTGGATATGAGCATGAAAAATTTGTGGGAGTGGGAGGTGAAACTTGAGAGTCAGACTGAAAGGGAGAGAATAGCTTACCCCTTCAGAATTTTCGTTTTCAGTTGGATAAAAGTTGAGATTTTCAATTCGTTATCAATATTTCAAAAAGAGTTTAAAATGTTCAGATTTTGCCCCCCTCTCTTCAATACATCCCTGTGAAGCCTTAGATGGTGGTACCTGCTATCCGGAAAGTAGACAAATACACCTAGATACTCATTAACTCACTCAGTAATTCAGTATATGTTGCTTACTGTAGTTGCTAGTCGAAGGAGCTCCCCATTGAGATGGGACACCCTATATACAATAATATACATATCACTTGTTATCAAGACCAATTGACGATACTTCACTTTTAATCATCTTATGAGGCTTCATTCTCAATCTTATAAATTTTTTCATGCTCATATAATATGTAAACGTACCGCTTCGAAAACTCGAAATTTACCACTTTTGAGTTTGTTTTTTTTTTTGTCGAATTTTTGAGCAAATGAGTGTTTTCGACGGTCTTGTGAACCATTCTGAGATTAATTGTTGTAATCTGACACCTGAAGTGCCAAATGACTCCACTCAGAGCAATCTTACCCCTTCCTATAAAGTCTACCGCTATAAATATACACGAATGTCGAATAAGTTGCATATGCACGCTACAAAAGTGGCTACAAGAATACTTCGAATCACTTCGTATGCTTAAAAAAAAACAAAAACAATTATCGTGTTCGAAAAAGACAAGTCGAAATGCGAATAAGGACCCATCGGCAGTGAATTTTCAAGGGAGGGGGGGTTGAGGTGTGAACGTCGAAGGTTGGTAGCGTCACTGCCTTTTTCATTGAAATTTTTACGGCACAGTTACCATTTTAGCTAAGGATAAGGATACAAAAATTAATACATTATCGTTTCGTGTATTTAAATTGTGTATGTATTTAGCGTGCATATTATTGTAAAGTTTGAGCACTTTAAAAAACAAATAGCGGGTTCGTAAAGTTACCTGATGGCTATATCGTCGTCCGATTCGAATAATACGTCGAGAAGAGCAGAGCGAGGTGAAGTTGACGGGATCCAGTCTCTGCTTTTTTCTCTCTCTTTCTGTTCTGTCTGTAAAATCAGGAGTTGAAATATTTATTGATTTTTTCACATTATTATTTTTCTTTCCGAGCTCATTTTTAACCTATAAATTTATACCTACGCAAATTCATAGATTAATTCGAAAATTTCCTATGTTATATTTTTTTTCTAGAGCAATATTGAAAATGGAAGATTTTTTCACGTGGTTATATAAAGGTTATACGGCTTTATAACGTATATAAGCGATTGTTTTAAAGCCATCGATTATATAATGTCTAGGGAAATTGTTTTTTTTTTTTTGATTCGAACGCCACCATATTTTTTTTTCAGATTTTCTCTCTATAATATTTTTTTTCATTCTTTTGTTTCGTTGAATAAATCGAACAATTTTAGTGAATTAAGATTAGCATTGTTTTTAACAATTTTTTTATGATTTTATTTTTAACGAAATATTTAGATATTATTTTTGTAAGTGGTTCAATTTTAATTGAAAAATATAATCAAAAGTGTTGATCAATTTTGCTGGATTTATTTGTTGTACCCCGTGCCCGTGAGCTCGAGAGCACTCGTATATATTCAAATTGTGAAATAAGTAAGATGAATCGCAGCGGGTTTAATAAATGCGACTTGGCGCTACGGTATTGTCTTCTTCGTGGCTTTATAAATGAAAAAATATAAATTTATTTCAACCTCTGAGGCTGTTTTTTGAAATTAATGCTGGAAGAATATAAGAAAAGGAATGTATCCTAGTGCGGTATTGCAATGTGATTGGATCTCGTATATGTATGTAATGCATACTTGAAGAAGTAAGTTCATAGAAGAAAAGATACCGAGCGAGGAAGAAGAAAATTTTCATGTACTTCGGAAATGTATATAAAAAAATTGCGGGTATGTGGGAAATATGTACTTACTTATACATACGGCGACGTACCTATGTCTATAAATGTCATCTTGTCAGCATTTAGTTAGGTACCTCATTGAATAATATTTACGATTATTGTGTACATAGTAGGTATTATTTATGGGAAGCGAAATGGCGTCGGTTTACGCATATAAACGTCGTCGTCAGTCGCCATTGTTCAGAAGAGTTAGTCGAGGAAGGAGATATTTCACCAACGTGGCGGGCTTCTTTTTCGTTCAAATTTCAAATAATGCGAACGAATGAAGGAACGACGTACCTATACCATAGCGGGGTAAAAATAATAATAAATACGCTACCGATCGAAAGATCAAAAATATGGCGTGATATATCGGGACGAGGAATTCGCAGCGTTGTGTTTTCATATTAAATAAGGCCATTCGCTAAACAGCGTATAATCGAAGCGTTTATCAACAGTATTGGCGGGATCGGAATTTAATTAACGTTCGATTTTCAACCAATAAGGTTCGTAGAAAGGGAAATACTGGTCGGGTTAATTTATATGTGAAATAAAAAGATGCCTTGGATTTTGAACAAATTCGGTAAGGTAGTTTACTTTGAGTGGGGGACACCCAAAAATTTTTTTAGCCCCCTAAGTATGAGGGAAGGGGAGCAGGAAGTCCTCAAAGTGCACCTCCTTTCGAAAAAACTGCTGTTTTCATTGGTTCCAATCTAGTCAAAATGGGGTGAGAAACCCTTTTTAGCACTTAAAAGGTGCAATTTGAGTTTCTGCATCTTTCTAGACCATCGCCATCTTTCGTGGATCAAAACTCAGACTGCTACCAGGGGGTCAAAAAGTTGCAGATCGCGATATTATGGTATAACTGAAAGACTTTCATGTGGTGAAAGAGTCATTGAAAATGGTCAAATAAAAAAACTAATCAC
>FIZT01046973.1:0-11658 GCA_900065295.1 Paracoccus marginatus
GAATACGTTGCGTTGCGCCACGTACCGTGGTGGAACGTTATATGCTCGCGCGGACAAGCGTAACCTGGTCAAAGATGGTCACGGTGCGAGGGGAGGGGTGAACCGATCGGGCCCAAAATTTTTGTGGGGGGTTTTCTCATGGAGTGGCACCAATCTAGGGGGGTGGGGGGTCCCATAAAAATTTCGATTTTTTTTTTTTTTTCACCAAGTATAAATGAGGACCACCCCTACTGTGCAGGTTTGAGAAAATTGGGTATAGAACTGCAAAAAATGAAAATTTTACGAAAATCGATACGTCATCGTCACCCTCTCTTTAAAAACGGGTAAGAGAAGGGCAGGGGCTGAAAATTTTTTCATAAGAATTTTAGACTATAAAAACCAACTCCCACCGGAAAATTTTAAAATCCATACTCTGGGTCGATTCACAACACGTAACGGGCTATACCCTTTTTATGGCATTCTATTTGTCTCAGAAAAAAATGTTATCCTTCTTATCTCATCTCCTGGGCCTAGAGCCTTGAAAAATGGTATATATGCGGAGGGGGAATGTCTGCTGTGCGTGTTCTAACCAAGTTTTATCGAACTGGGCTCGTAGGTAGAAGTAGATACTGGATGGGAGCCAGCAAAATTTTTTCAGATTTTTTCTATCATCGACATTGCCTTGAATTTGACGAAGAATATATTTCTAGTGAATTTGAGGGTTACAGATTTGTTTTCAATTTTTTTAAAAAAAAGATCTTCTGAGCGATCATTTTACTAGAAATCCCAACTTATGAAAAATTTGAGCGGCCATTTTGTGAGAAAATTTCGATGTTACTCTTGGTCAATTTTTTTCCAACAAAAATGTGTTATTTAGTCATAAATTACGCCATTAAAATTTCAAAATTTTGAAGTCGGTGCTCCGTTCTAATAATTAGGATGAAAACTGACTGCCTTTCATCTTGAAAAATCGTGAAGAATTTGAAAACTTGGGGAAAGGCGAAAGTGTTTCTCGAGGTAGCATGGGGAAAAACGAAACACTCTGGTCACATTCAATACATCATCTCGTTTACAAGACCTAACCTTCCATTTCAATCGTATCGAACTTACATAGGCCTACAACATGCGTATAATCGAAGGCGAGTATACAGACACAGAGTCTTATAAAAATTCTACCCACAGTTGCGAAATATC
This sequence comes from Paracoccus marginatus, assembly GCA_900065295.1. Taxonomy (NCBI): domain Eukaryota; kingdom Metazoa; phylum Arthropoda; class Insecta; order Hemiptera; family Pseudococcidae; genus Paracoccus; species Paracoccus marginatus. The sequence continues at coordinate 1,174 of FIZT01046973.1, forward strand.
TCGTCGCGACACAAAAGCACAAATAATAATGAAAAATAAACAAAAAAATAATCAAATAATCGAATAAAGACCTCCCCATATACACGACGCGACATACGTACATTTTTCACACAACTATAGGCACGCATGGCATGGCATATCCGTACAATACTTATCTACGTACGCGAGTTCATCGAAAACGACTTGGGAAAAAAGGAAGAGAACCTAGAGAGATAGATAAAAAAAAAGGATAAACCGAATACAAAACTAACCCAACGCTATAACCACGTATACTCGATACCTACTATAAAAATATTGTATCTAGACGAGATGAAAATATTTACACGCGAATTAAATTGCCAGTTATATTATTGCATTTCCATTGAAAAAATAAATAAACTCGCCGATGCATCGTCGTAGTACACCTTCAACATTTATACATATTCGCATTTTTACACGGAATATTAAATATTTTACGAAACGTACGCCAAATAAAAACTGTAAACGTGCGTTTAAACACAGTTTTATGAAAATTTTCTTCATTGTACTGCTCGAATCAGCGTATTCGTATAATTTCGTACATCAGCGTTGTATCCGCGCAGACGATCGTATTCAAAATATTCAGACGCAGCGAACGAACGTCTTTTTTTTTTATTTTATATTAAAACGCGAGTAAATTTGATTAAAATGGCGATTTTGCAAATGCAAACATTGAAGAAAATTTGTTTTCTCCTCTCCCTTTTTTCATTCTGTTTACGACGAAAAAGTATCCTACAGATACACGCTTTGTCACCGAACCACCGTATCGGTGTCGTGGCGTATATTTTGCCCCAGCAGAACAAATATTGCGATAGAGCGAACGCGCGTTGATCGTCGAGTGGAATAGTTTTTGCCTTGAATTTAACCCATTTTGTATTCAGATCAGATTAAAAGTCATAAACGTTCCTACGAGAAGGGACAAAAATTCCAACTTTATCATCATGTAAATGATTGCAACGCTTTAAAAAAAAATAATAACAAAAAAAAAACAAAAAACAAGAAGCAAAACGTAATATCTGGAAACATAGCGACGGAACCGAGCAGCAATGGTTTCGTTAAAACTTACGAATACCGTTCGAAAAAATAATAGATATGAAAATGATAATAAAAAAAATATATATGGCAACCGCGTCGTACAACTTAGGCCCAAAAGTACAGGAATGTTTTTTTTTCTCGAAAATTGCTACATCTTAATCAACGAGTCTCTTTAGTCTAAAACAGCTGTCATTGTACTCGAAAATCTGGATTTTACTCTATTGAGAACCGCATACGGGCCAAATATGTACTCATGCCAATTTAAAATATGCTTGAAACCGTTTTACAATTTTCCAACTTTTCCTTTCAGCTTTATTCGTATATCCTGCTCTCATTCCTACGATAAAAACAAATTTACTCGAGCTATTGATATAAACCGGCGTAAAAATCTTTTAAAAATATTATCCATCACCTTTATTATAATGTTATTACAGTAAAAGCTTCTCGTGTTCTTTTTTTTTGTATCTACTCGAAAGCTCGTCTCGTTTAGTTTCACCTCATAAATAATCGAGCAACGCCTACGCCTCGGTTGATATATTTTTTAATATTGTAAAATTAAAAGCAAACCGAGGCATTGATTTGTTTACAATGTTTACCAAATTTCCTCGCTTTTTTTTCCCGCACAGCTTATTGTCTCCGAAAATTTCACCGATACTGTGACCGTCTGGCACCGCTATCATGAAAAAACCTCGCAAATTGGCATGTTTTCGTTGAAAACATTATCGCGCCCGAAAGGTAACGCTTTTTTATGCCTTTAATATTTCCCCCAAATGCGAGAGAAATATCAACAAAATATTACGCGCAGATATGTACCGAAGTTATCGCAACTTGGTTATGCTTTGGTGATTATTTCTTCCTCTTCCTCGAGGCCCTTCGAAGTTCGGCCGTCGTTTAAAAACGACTAATTCGAACCGAGAGTAGTTTTTGTTCCTGTACTCATTTTTTTGAGGGTAATTGCGTCCCTTTATTTTTCAACGAAATAATGTACTTTTATTTGTTTGGAAGAGAAAAATTCTGATAAGATGGTTTCTGATTTTTTATGCTTTGACAACTTTTTTTTTTTCGAAAAAATGGACACTCAAGTACAGTGAGTAACTTTTTTTTTTGCAGAATTGGGCCAAAATAGGAATTCATTCAGGTGAATTGAATTTTTGATTTTTTTTTTATCAATTTTCCCAAATACGTCAATTTTTTGAAATTCGTCAATTTTGCGAAATTCGTCATCTTTCCAAGATTCGTCAATTTTTCCAAGATTTGTCAATTTTTCGAAATCCGTCAATTCTCTAAAATTGGACAATTTTCCTAAATTCTACAATTTTCCGAAATTCGTCAAATTTCCAAAAATTTTCAATTTTCCAAAACTCGTCAAAATTTGTCAATTTTTCGAAATTCGTTAATTTTCCAAAACTCGCCATTTTCCAAGATTCGTCAAATTTTCGAAATTCGTCATTTTTCCAAGATTCGTCAATTTTTTGAAATTCGTCAATTTTGCGAAATTCGCCATCTTTCCAAGATTCGTCAATTTTTCCAAGATTTGTCAATTTTTCGAAATCCGTCAATTCTCCAAAATTCGACAATTTTCCAAAATTCGACAATTTTCCAAAATTCGACAATTTTCCAAAATTCTACAATTTTCCGAAATTCGTCAAATTTCCAAAAATTTTCAATTTTCCAAAACTCGTCAAAATTTGTCAATTTTTCGAAATTCGTTAATTTTCTAAAACTCGCCATTTTCCAAGATTCGTCAAATTTTCGAAATTCGTCATTTTTCCAAGATTCGTCAAATTTCCCAAGATTTGTCAATCTCACGAAATTCGTCAACTTTCCAAGATTCGTCAAATTTTCGAAATTCGCCATTTTTCCAAGATTCGTCAATTCTCCAAGATTCGTCAATTTTTCGAAATTAGTCATTTTTCCAAAATTCGTCAAATTTCCAAAAATTTGTCAATTTTTCAAAATTCATTAATTTTCCAAAACTCGCCATTTTCCAAGATTCGTCAATTTTTCAAGATTCATCAAATTTTCGAAATTCGCCGTTTTTCCAAGATCCGTCAATTCTCCAAGATTCGTCAATTTTTCGAAATTCGTCATTTTTCCAAAATTCGTCAAATTTCCAAAAATTTTCAATTTTCCAAAATTCGTCATTTTCTAAGATTCGTCAATTTTCTAAGATTCGTCAAATTTTCGAAATTCGTCATTTTTCCAAGATTCGTCAATTTTCTCAAGATTTGTCAATTTGACGAAATTCGTCAATTTTCCAAAACTCGTCAATTTTTCAAAATCCGTCAATTCTCCAAAATTCGACAATTTTCCGAAATTTGCCAATTTTCCAAAATTTGTCAAATTTCTAAAAATTTTCAATTTTCCAAAACTCGTCAATATTTGTCAATTTTTCGAAATTCATTAATTTTCCAAAACTCGCCATTTTTCCAAGATTTCCAAAAATTCCAAGACTCTTCAATTTTTTGAAATCCGCCAATCCTCCGAAATCCGTCAATTTCCAAAAATTTTTCAATTTTTCAAAATTTGTCACTTCTCCATTCAAATTTTTCAATTTTTCAATTTTTTAAAAATTATACAAACGTTTTTCAGTCATTTCATCAGATATCCTCCAAATGAAAGTTTTTCAATTTCGCAAAATTTCCCCATTTTTCAGAATTAGCAAAATTGCAAACTTTTCAATTTTTCTTGTTCGAAATTTTTTAATTTTCCAAAATTCAAAAATATTTCCAACTGCGTTACTGTCGATTTATCAAAATAATTTTTTTTTTCTTTGAAATTTTCAGATTTTTCAATTTTTTTTGGAGTTGTTTTGTTTGCATCAATTTTTTAATTTCATTGAATCCCTTAATTTTGCAATTTTTTATGAGTTTACATGTTTTTTTGCTCTTGAAAATCTCTGAATTTTTTCTTTGGTCCTTGTCATTGATCAATAAAAACAAAAACTTGAATTAGGTTCTTAATACATTACAATCAAGCCACGAAGCCATGTCAAAATTGAAAAAAAAACACCCAACCGCATCCTTTTTTTTGCAAAGCCATCAGGTGACCCATTATGCTTTGAAAATAATACCTACATACGTACGTACGTAGTAACTTGGCGTTATAACGATGTGAAGTTGTTACCGCGTAACACGCGCTCGGCGTGCGAATATCACCACCTACCAGTATAATTGGAGCACTCCAAAGAGGCGCGGAAACAAATGAATACGGGTTTTACCGTACGACACGAAGAAGAAAACGTTATGTATTTGCTTTTTGTTTGTTACGCGACACGATAGAAAGATGCAGGGGCGAGGGCGAGCCGAGGCACCGAATGGCGAAAATGTTTGAAAAAAAAAAAATACACGCGGTGAAATGGCGAAATAAAAATAAAGAAGTCGAGTTGGCTTATTTATTTCATTATTGTTGTACTTTATTACGACGAGAGAAAGATGTAGAGGATGGTAGACTTAACGGTTATGGCCTTGGACTACTGTGAATAGTCCTTGACTCGGTTCACTCTGTACAGTTAAACTTTTTCATATCGATTCGAACGTAGATATACTTTACATGGCGAATTCGCAGAATGGCGTTGTTTTCAAGTATTCTCTTCTCCCTGTGCTTAGCTGGCTCATTAAAAAACTCTTTGCGGATATTTACATAGTTTGAAGTTTTACCGCGGAAAATTTCACGTTATAGATAAAGTGGAGTGAAATTTTCATCTAACGTAGGCTGGCTCCTCACAATAACGCGAGATCGATTGATCGGCGTATACGTTTACGACAATGTTTACGTCACCCTGTCTGGTAGCCCTTTTATATGTAGTAGAACGATGGTAGGTGATTGTCATTAATCATGGGTACTGTTTGACCGGTTGTAGGTCTAGGTATTTGCCTAACGTGGATGCCCAACGTAAAAACGTATACGTACAGTAGAGGCGTCTTGATAAATGACCTTATGTAGATTTTTTTCAGCTTTGCTATTTTTTTTTTTTTTTATCAGGAAAATATTCTTCTTCATTACGACACCTTATTTGCTTTTTTCCAAGCATAAATAAACCTCAGTGATAATTTTGTCGATTATTAAGTAACGTGAACGATGTTTTTTTTTTCTATGTTCGCAGAAGTACTCAAAATGGGTACTGGTGAGACGATACGGTGCTGGCTACTGTGGGCGGTCGCAGTTCATCCAGTCGTCGCCGGCAATCCAGACGCCAAGCGTCTCTACGACGACCTTCTGTCAAACTACAATAAATTAGTCAGACCGGTAGTGAATACTTCCGATGTATTGCGGGTTTGCATTAAATTAAAATTGTCGCAGTTGATAGACGTGGTAAGTGCAATTTTTTTCTCCCTCCCGCTATACAGTACCATTATTTACTCGTAAACTACTTTGAAAATATTCCAAGCTGGAGTTGACCTCGCTAGACGTACAATGTATCGAGAATTTTTCACTTTATATGGGCAAAGTTGGCGAAGAAATTGGTTTTGTACTTTTTCCCATTTCACATTTTTGTCGAATGTCGACCTATATGTATCACCAACTGTATGAATAAGTTTGACGTTCCGTTTATGTACGTAGCTTCACCAAGTTTCGTAGCGGTTTTCCATTGCTGCGGCTTGTATGCCTATATTTTCTGGAGAGAAACTGTTTATAATATGGTGGGTTTTTTGATGGAGTGAGCTGAACTTCAAGACGAACTGACTACAAAGGGTGAAAAAAAACTTGAACTGTTTGACTGGCGTTTTGTAAAATATGAAGAGTTTTCGATCGAGCAGTGCGAAAGTAGGACAGTGCCGAATCTTAAGGTTGTCCAGATTGCCTTTTCAAATTTTTAAAAAATGGCATAGCCGGTCTTCAAGGGGCAGTGTGAATTTTCTTATTTTTATTTTCTTAAAGAACGCCTTATTTTGAGAAGCCATGGTTCAGTCCTCTGAAGTCGCAGAGAGCTAAATTTTTTTAAAGGCATTTTCTACTCATCAGAGTTGATTTAACTAGCTATGCCCCTCAAAAATATTTTACCGCAGGGTTTTGGTGTTTTGGCAGGGATTTCAAAGTCCAAAATGGCTAAAAAGGGCATAAATTATCCAGAAATTCGTTCCCAATAGATTGCTTTTGTATTTTCAAGTCATTTGATAAAGACAGCTGGATTTTTGATTTTTTTTTTCAATTTGACCTGAGATTTTAATTTGAAAATCAATTTTTCATTTTTTATTTTTATTTAAAAAAAATTATTTGAAAAAAATTCGAGCTACTAACCTCGAAAGTACGACTTTTGCTACTCTTTCAAAATTTCATTCGAACCCCCCCCCTCCCTTAACCTGTGGTTGAAGCATCGCTCATAATGGTTTTGTTGATGAAGAATTAAATCGATCAAATATACATAGAAGCCTGTAGCAATCGAACAAAGTATAAGGGACATTTCCAGCGACGAGCTGAGTAAATATCGCCGCCGCAGTCAGCATATGGATATGTCTGGAACGGCACACTCGACGAAGGATGTTCGTCTTATTTGTGGTGCCTTTTCTGGCTCTTCTTGGTGGAAACTCATTGTTCACGGATTTCAATCGTTTTCATTGTAATTCAAATTATAACCGAGTTTGCGGTTTTCTCGCGTATTAAATTAATATAAAATCAGAACGGCTGGCTGCTTCGTTCGCGGTCGAGAGAACTGTGCGAAAAAGTTTTTCAATTTCTTGTGCAAATAACGTATTTAAGAAGGTATTCAATTGTATGGCTCGGTATAACGCGCGTATAGCATAAAATCTCCCCCCTCTCTCCCTCACCCCACCGAATTAATCTCGCCAACTTGCGACTTTTTGTTTCGAAGAAATGATACATGTTACAATTACAGAATAGCGGCGTTTTCGCCATGAAAATCCTTCATTTGTGGCTTTTTTCGCGGCGACACGATGTTTCCTCCTGCTTTCTCCCTCTCTCGCGCGCAGAGATAGTTTGGCAACGAGTGTGGATATGATGCATACCACGTAAATAACACCGCGTGTTACACCTTTTGTTTGAAACTTTTTACGAGGTCTAGTTGAGGAAATTTAATTTTTACGAATAATAATTAAATTTAAGCGAGTCTTCGTCTCTCGTAATAACATTTTGAAGTTTTATACTCGCTATGCTGATACCCGTGCTCGTTCCAGCCCGTTGAAACAGGACCACCGTAGTGGTTGCTAAAACACACCTGCAGCAGTGATATAGTAATACGTAAACGTATTTGTAGACAGAAACCCGACCGAAATGATATAATTACTTTATTTCGCATTATGCGCTCATTAAGAATGAAATTTAACCTTGGATAGACCAAACAGCCGCGTGTTAGAGGATTGCTTCTATGGTTACGAAAATAAACGCCCATTTTATGCGAGCTTTTCGAAAGCTCTTCGTTGGTTTAATGCCGAACTATACGAGCTCAAGAAGGATACTGTTTAAAGAATGAAATAATTTTTTACCCCGATCCGATTCTTTCTATATATAGGCTGCTGTTACGTTTGATTTATTCGTATATGGATTTTACGAGGCTAATTTATAGCTCCGATGAAATTTTCAAACGACAAAAAAAAGAATCGTTTAGGTTTTATGTAAGTATGTGAAATCGTTGATTCGAGCGAAAAGTTTTTTTTTTTCCCCTTTTTTACGATCGAAAGCCTCGATAGGTATTAGAATCTGATTATTGATAAAGTTTTATACGTATTCTCCTTGAGGAGAAAATTTTTATTCGCATAATTTTGGAAGTGATGAATTTTATGATCTTTAGATAGGCTCTGTTTCAAATTTTATTGTTTTCAAAACAGATTTTAGCGGACTAGGTATTTTTTTTTGAAAAACACGTGGGCAATTGTCGTCATCGTTTATCTTTTACTATTTCACTTACTACCTATTTATTTTTTCCACGTCCTATTTGATTGTGCGATGGTAAAGCTCATGAAATGAGCTGGAAATTTTACAGTGGGTTTAACTTGTCTGGATACAGATGCCATAGAATGGCCAGGACGATGATGAATTTTTCAAAATTTGTCAATTTTACAAAATATTTTCTATTTTTGCAATTTTTGAGTTTTGTTTGGTTGTCAACGTTAGTCAATTTTTCAATTAGAAACGCTCTAAAGCTTTTTGAATTTTGTCCATTTTCAAAATTTTTCGATTTTTTGAATTTTTTGAATTTTTTGAAATTCGTCAACTTCTCAAAATTCATCGATTTTTCAAAATTCGCCAATTTTCGAAATTTTTCGATTCTTTTGAATTTGTCAATTTTTCAAAATTTGTTGATTTTTCGAAATTCGCTAATTTTTGAAATTTGTCGATTTTTCGAAATTCGCCAATTTTTGAAATTTGTCGATTTTTCGAAATTCGCCAATTTTTGAAATTTGTCAATTTTTTTGAATTCGTCAATTTTTCAAAATTTTTCGATTTTTTTGAATTTGTCAATTTATCAAAATTCGTCAACTTATCACAATTCATCAATTTTTCAAAATTCGTTAAATTCTTTGAATTGTTAATTTTTCAGAATTTGTCACTTTTTTAAATTGACTATTTTTGAAATTTTGTTTAGTTTATAAAACAGTCGAATGCCAATTTTTTTTTCATTTTTCAAAATTGTGCAAGTTTCGAAAATTTTTCAACACTTTAAAATTTGCCAATTTCTTTTACTTTGTCATTTTTTCAGGTTCTTTCAACTTGTTAATATTTGTCAATCCAAAATTGGCCATTTTTGAAAATTTTGTGTGTGTAAGTTATTTATTTATCAAAAAAATCGGCCCGAAGGCCTACCTCGTATTATCTCAAGTGCATACAACGCATACACGCGTAATTTTCGTAATATACGAAATCAATATTACAAAAAATAGCAATTTTTTACGTTCAACAAAAAGCATACCGACTCGGCTATACGCGCCATTAACGAAATTTATTTCGTTTTGTTATTACGAAAATTCCGATTAATTTTTTCCCGCTCGTACGAAGGCGAAAGAGGCTTATACATATATTTTCGATGACTTTTTTCTTCGTACTTCTGCGTATCGACATCGATAGCCACCAGCCAGGCCGTTACGTATGAATACTAATACGATCTGTGTAGGTGGTCCCTGCGTACTCCACGGTGTACCGTATATACCTTGCACGGGTAGGAACGTCGATGCTGATACCGTATTAAAAGGACGATAAATTTTTAAAAGTAGAACGAAAAAATAGTCTCGTATTTTTTATTTCGCTTGTAATAAATGAACGGGGCGTTACCAACGGGTAGTTTCATCTCGATGGGAAAAAATTCGATTATCAGAGGGCTAAGGCAGAAAAAATATAGCCTTGGTAATTATTTTCAATTTTATTCAATATAATACGGAATCTATACTCGAGTTATCAGTTATCACATTCAAATAATTCATGCAACTTTTTTTTTGCCAAGTAATCATCTTGATTTAACTACCTAGATAGCAAGTCTATAGCGTACATTTGAAGATTGACACGGTTTAATCGCTTCTTACAAATCGGTTCATTGTTTATAGCCTTGCTGGCTGAATCAAATTTAAACCTGCGTGATACATACGCAAGTACACTGTAGTATATGTAGTAAAGGCGATTCTTGAATTTTCAGCTTCAATTCGTAACGTACGAGTATTTCTCGCTTGGGAACATTATCTCTTGTTAGATAGGATTACATTAGGGTTCTGTTTGTACGATGTCGCGCGAGAATAAAGCGTGTAATTTTTGTTTACGACCACTTGGGCTAAACTACGTGGTGTCCTATCTACGTGTAGCTGTACCGATCTCATGATATGGTCAAATCTCGTACTGTACCTTTTTCATAAGTCAAACTAGGTTAAGCCAATTTCGTATTCATGTATTACCAATATCCCCGGTAGAGATGTTTTTCTTTGTCTTTTTTCCCCAGTCCTTTGTTACGACTGTTTAGTGCAAAAAAAGTGGTATTAGAGTGAGCGACACCTTTGGATGTTAATTTTATCCTTTTTTTTTCTTGTTGTTGTTACGAGGAGAAAAGTAGGAGTTTTATTTGTAAAAATGTTTTCAAGTTGATGATGATGAATTCATTCGAGAGAGATTTGGTGTTTTTTTTCTCTTACATTTGTTGAAATTTTTAAATTAAACAAAAAATGAAGATTGAAGTTTCTTTAGAGCTCTATAGACCCATTTTGAGATCAAATTTCAATGTTTGTGAATTTTTCGTTCCTTCTCGTGGAATTCAAACAGGAGCGTAGCCAAAAATCTTCAAATAGGAGGGCCGAGTTGGGGCCTCAAAAAAGAAAATCGGAGCGCCAAAAAAGGGTACGCCACTGAAAAAAAAGAAAGTATGTGGGGGGTTGGTTGGTGGCGTGGCAGAAAGTGGCTTGGAGGGTATTTATTTGGGAGAAATTCGATAATCGAAACATTTTTCTACCCTGACGGTGGAAAAATTTCCATAACTGGAACCCCTGACCAATTTTG
>FIZT01047006.1:0-12256 GCA_900065295.1 Paracoccus marginatus
GGGAGTTGGGAATTTCAAGAATTTCAGTTGGGAATTTCGAAAATTTCAGTTGGGATTTTCACTAATTCTCCTCCCCCTAGAAAATACCTTCGGTTCGTCACTGGTCCTAAGAACATAAAATGAGCAATTTTCAGCATTTGCAAACACTGGAATTTTTAAAGAAATATTTTGAAATTTTTTTCAAATGAGGAAATTTGAAAAATTACATGAGGAATAACTGGAACAATTTTTTCCGAGTTGAGAGCTTTTTTGGACATTTAAAAGCAAAAAAAAATGGTCAAAAACCAAAATATCCCGAAAATTGTGAACTTTTCAATAATGAACAGTTTTTGAAAATAATAATAATAAAATACACATTTTTCTAAAGAGAATTTTTCGAAAAAAATACGTGAAAACTTTTTGACAATGATCATTTTTTCAAAAAATTCAGAATTTTTTTAAAAGTTAAGAGATTTGAAAGAGAAAAAGACGAAAAATATCAGAAAAATCTACAAAAATTTATCAAAAATTAGATTCTTTCATCATATCTCATTTTGAAGATAAGTATACGACATTTTGAAAAATTAATGAAAACTCCATTCCTATCGAAACGTTTCAAAAAAGCCGTCACCAAGCTTGGTTTAGGATGTCTGATGGTCTGAAAAATTTGATATCCTCAAAATTCGAGTTTCAAAAATTGATGCCATTTCAGGTCCATTATTTTTCAATTTCTCAAAATTCTCCTCTGGTGGGAAAAATTGGTTGAAAATCCGACGAGATGGCATTTTCACTCTGAACTGCACTTTTCTAGGCTCCAGCCACGAGACGTGAGGTTAACAATCGCTCGTGCGCTCTATAAAATCGCTTTTACGAGAGAAATAAACCTGAACTTTCAAAAAAAAATTTTAACGCTGCAAAAAAAAATTTGAAACCATCTCAAATGATTCAAAGGCATGAAAAAACTTCTGAGAAAAAAATTTAAAAGCTGCGAAATTATTTTGAAATTGAACCACACCAATCACTTCTTCATTTCCTTCTCAGGAAACACAAAGGTATACCTAACCACACACACGTCACAAACCACCCTCTCAAAATAAATTCCCAACTTTCACCAGCCAAATGCTTCGCATTCAGTCGACGATACAGAAACTCGTATCCATCGTGAATGGAGCCGACTAGAGACACCGCCCGCCGGTGTCGTTCACCTCCCGTCAAAAAACTTTTCGCGCAGCTTTATACTTTTCTAACGTTAAATTAAGATCATCTCCTTACTCGATACCCCGTCGGGTATTGCGCTAAAGTGAAAACAAATTTACACTTATACACGCAAATCAATCAATATAACTTTCTCATTTGAGTTTTTGTTCTCAAAGCCATTAATGAAACTTATTGCTCGAACGACTTTCAAACTATAATCTGTTCGGTTAAATCGTGTTCGATACGTACCGTCGTCATCCACACGGTACGCGTCGTTTCACACAAATCTACGTAGATACAGTACAGCTCGCTGAAAAGCGCAGCGAAAAAACCTCGATATTTATTATATTTCATCTTTAATGAGCCGTGCACGCTTGAAACAACGAAACGAAAGCTCGCTCGTAATCGAATATATTTTATAGCGAAAAACCATAATATGTATAATCGTTCGTGTCGAAACGATTCTACGTAGCAATTATCGTTACCGCAGTCAGCGTGGTGAACTGACGGATGGTGATGATGATGAGTACGACGACGACGACGACAACCGATTTTTACACAGCAAGTTTGCCATATCGAAGGCGACATGCCATACACTTCGCTCCGTATGCTCATTTCATCTAAACCTGTGTAGCGCGAGTATTTATAAAAAGTTTTCATTTCAAAAGCAACACCGCACGCGAAACACGGGAGTTGAAAAAACTGATATTTTATAATTATCGTTTCAGTTACTATCACGTTCTCTCAAAGGTAGGTAATCCGATATTTTAGCTTACAGTTCACTCTTTCCTTACTTTCTTGCCAGTACGACGAATTCAGCCGACGATTCAACAAGTACCTACACTGAGATCTTCTCTCTCACTTTTCTCTTTTGCTATATAATGTACAGTCCACTAAATCCACCTCGTTTTGACCTCCACCCACCATTAGACAACTTCAATGTCACAAATCGAGTACCTACGCGCGTTTTTTGTACAGTTTCTTCGCATCGCTCGTGTCCGTCTCACTTGACCATTATAAAAGACCGGGTATTCCACTTTGCTTCGTAAAACAAAAAGAAGAGAAGGAAAAAAAAAAAGATAAAAAGAGTCGACAAAGAGAAAGTTAGTTGTAAAAACCATGGGTCTCATTGTACGTATATTCTCGCCCTCGCATCCCCTATGAATGTATATACATACTTATACAATTTATAAAAACTCGACCGTAGATATGTTTCCTTTTTCTTCTTACAGTTTGCTTTTTTCTTCTTCTTCTCGGGGCTCCTTTTGTCTCTGTCTGTTTGCAGATGTTTATCAAACCTACTCCTCCGCTCTTCATCTGCGCTACACCATTCTACGTCTGTATAGTCGGTCAGTCGCTCTTTACAGATTCGAGCAGTGATTCTTCGAGACTAACTTGAGCCTCATTCGCTTCGCTTTTGCACACACCAGCGTACTTGTCCTTTTCAATGGCGTACCATGGCTGGATTGGAGCACAGTTTAGAAAATTTGTTCAACATTAAAAGTTAATTCCGCGTAAGGTTACGCTTCGTCGAGCGTCTATATATATTAATACCCTCTTTGCCGCGCACCGATACCCGCGCTGGGCGGCCGATTTCTTTTACGCTTTCTTCGATATACTTTTATTTTTTCTTTCACCCCGTTCGCATTCTCATTCCATGGCCAGAGCCCATATACCTACCATGTGTACCGTGGAGGTACCTATGTAGGTTTTTCCGACGTCGTCGTTGTCGTAGTCGTTTTCTTCTTCTTCTTCTTCTTGTATTAGACGACGACGAGGAGGCGTAGTAGTGGCGACGTGGTAAACTGGCCGATTCCTCATTCTACGCGTCCGAGAAAGCTGCGTGTGCCGCCTGTCGCACGAGTAGGTACGTAATTTCCGAGCGAACGATTTTTCAACGTGATTCACCGTAGCAGCTTTTACCTGCGCACTCGCCTCGTAGATAAGTCTTTTTAAATCCGCACGCGTTCGCTCGATTATCGATATAGCTGCAGCATAGGTAGGCAGTAGACTAGACGCACAAACCATTTCGTATCGATGATGGCCAAATACGCCCGTATCGGTTTATCGATGAAAATTGACGAAAAATTATGTCCACAAGTAGCACCGTGTTCGTCAGATTTTTCGCCTACGATCCTAGAGAGGAGGAGGGGAGAGGTAATAAAAGCAGATTCACTACACACGTACAATTTCTACTCACACGTGCGCTAAGGTCACCAGAGAAAAGGAGGAAATTCACCGGAGAGAAAAATCTACTCGGGATGCTGCAAACTTTCTGTCCAAAATTTAATTCTCGATGGTTTTTTTCATCTTCGTAGCAAAATTTCTGTTGCTACCCCATGAACGAAAGGTGCAAATCGAAAAAGATCGCCGAAATCGAGCTTAGCATCATCTAAAACCTTGAAATAGACACCCATGACGATTTTTTTTCAACCCCTCCCCCCCCCCCGGTCCACATCAACATAACTATCATACACCTCAAAATAGAAAATTGAAGGAAAAGTGAAAAATAGAGACTTAGGAAACTGATGACCAAAAAAATTCCTGACCGATTATCTCAAAAACTACCCTTAGCATACCCCTTCATAGCTACCAACTTTCGAAAAAAATTACCTAAGCAGAAAAATACCGCCAAAATCAAGTTTAACACCCACGAAAACCATAAAATCGATATCCATGACGAATTTTCATAATTTTTTTGAAAAACCACCCTCAACTCCACCCCCTGAAAAGTGATTACCACCCTGGGGAAAAAATGAAGGAAAGTGAAAATTTCTAAGTATAGAATTTCATGACATAAGAACTTGTAGAATCGATTTCCGCGATAGTTTTCAACGAATTATCTAATAATTACCCTGAGAACATCCCTTCTCACGGATAGCAACCGTCTAAAAAATAACTCGAGTCCAAAAATAACGTCAGAATCGAGTCCAGCATCCTTGAAAACCTAGAAATCGACATCCATGACGACATGTTATCAATTTTCTTATCTTTTCACAATTTCACCCCCTACTTCCACCCTTTATCCATTCATATTATGCATGTAGTTAGGAGGGTGACACTGTAGAAAAAGTTTTTCTCACGTTAACTTCATATTATCGCAATATCTTGATTCTATGAATGATTTCGAATCATTTCGTTTCGATGTAAGTTCATAAGGGGTTGAAAATCAAGGTCATTGAAGGGGTTGGGGGTTGAAATTTGATAAAAAATCATCATGTATATCGTTTTCAAGGTTTTGAAGGGTGCTGAATCGGAATTCGACATCAATTTCATCATAAAAACAAGCGTAATCGAAATGTATTCGCTATTTTGAAAAAATTCACCCAAATGCTCGCATTAAACATTACGACGAACTCACTTTCCACATGTTCTTTCACCTGCGACATCGAGCATAATTTTTTGAAGCTTTTCTTATACTCTGGGTCTAAACCCAGGAAAAGAAACGTCGACAAGAATTTATAATACTTCAGGTACGTGTTGAATGTTCGCGTACACTTATACGATTGCGAGTCATAGACACCCGAAGAAAAATTCATGTCAGACGTAGCTCACCAAATCGAGTACGTTTCTCCTAATGAGCTACGTGTCTCTACACTCACAATTCTGAACAGCCTTTTCGCTGAGAACACTGCACTTTTCGTCGAGCCTGACTGACGCTTCTACTCGAGAAGAAGGACAACAGCAAACCAGCGATCGGCCCAAAAACCGAGAACGAGTTCCACGGTCTAGCCAATCACTCCATCATATTCACTCGAATAATACGCCGTCATTTGGGCGAATTAAAAGGCGGATAAAACAATCAAAAACACGTTCAATTCATTGGATTGATTGAAAATCTGTCGGACAGGACGAGCTGCCGCCGCGTTCGCTATTTCATAACCCGCAAAATATCGAATAGTTTTCGAACCGTAGCTTTTTGTGTGAACATTCTGCGTGTACTCGTCTGCCTCTCGCGCGCACACAAAAAGCACCTCTTCTGCTGCTGTTACATCGTTAGAGAGAGAGAAAAAAGAACCGATTGAAGCGTAATATTTATTCCCTATACTACGTATACTGGCGTACTTGAAATATGATCAAATAAATTACATAGCTTTTACGCCCGCTGCATTCTCTCTCGCAACTCGTCTCTCTGGCCTGTACCATACACAGCTCGCCAGCCTATACATATGTACGTAACGTACACACTTGTCAGAGAGGGTGAGCAAAACACGACGTCGAAACTTCCTACAATACATTGTAGGTACCTACTTTTCGATAAAAACCACCCGCTCCTCACCACGCACGCTGCCACTCGGATGTGTACGTCGAAGTATCGTAGTACGTACGATGCTCGAGCCGCACGTCCCGCGTCGTCGCCCGTTATAGTCTAAACATTTACATTGTGCAAAATTGTACATGAACGCGTTGCTTGGGTACGGATTGAACGCGTTTTTGCAATTTAATCACAAAAACGGAAAATTATTACCGCTGCTGTCGTTTATTAAAAATTAATTACCCAATGTATAAAAAGGATGCAGCATGGGAAGAAAAACGATTCGTTGATGCGGCTCCACACTACGCGCTGCTACCCGTATTTCATCGTTTCGCCAATTTATTCGCGTCGACGTTGCCTTTCTTCCCTCCTCCCTGTTACAACATTTCTTTACATTTTATATATTTTTTTGGTTCAACGAATTGCTTTTTGCCAGGCTGAACTCTGCACAGATCGCCGCCGCGTTGTGTTTGCAGTTGAACGCAGCTGAGCAACAGCATAGTCAGAGTCGTCGCGTCGCTTCGTCGTCTTTGTCCGCTCGTTCGTTCGTTCGTTCGTTTGTTCAACGTAATTTACATTTTAAGAGTATCGCGAGCGCGAGCAGCTCGCGAAAAAACGTAATGAGAAAATTAATTTTTCATTATCGCAATTTCACGTGCCTTCTTTCGTTTTCGTGTGGCGCGGCGATGCTGATGCCGTTGCTACTGTTGCAGCACGTTGGCCTGGCTCATCACTTTCTTCGTTACGTACCTTTTTTTTTCTACTCCCTTTTACTCTCGCTTTGTATAGCATTCGTTCAACTCACGATTAGTTAATCTAGCTTGAAAAGTTTTTCTCAAACGTCAGAACGAAGTGGCCCACCTAATTCACCCACGAAGTAGAAAAACTCCGCTAGAAGAAATTTGACCAGAAATAAAAAAAAAGTTAATACCGACACTTCCAGGTGAAAAACTTTTTAAAAACTACAAAAATGACATTCCTCTCGTCAGGCTTCGGCCATTTTACGGAGTCACTTTTCTGAAAGTTATAAATTTTTCATAGGTTATTTGTCGATACAAAATACTTACATTAGGGTTTGCCAATTCATCAAAATTTGTATCAGCTTGTCAAAATTCGTAGGTACAGATTTTTGGGGAGTCTTCTGCTTCACTTTCACTCTAGGCTTTCAACCAACAAGACGTTCAAAAAGGTTAATAATGTAATGTTGGATCGACAATGGAACTGAATAAAAGCCAAATAAGTAATTTTTCCCGACTTATCCGGTCTTTGCTTTCAGCTGAAATTCCTTGGAAAACGTTTAGAAGAAAGTAAGTAATGTCGTAAAATTGGATAAAAAATCGTAGCAAGAAGGACAGGAGAAATTATTTCCAATTTTTTTTCATTTTTCTTTGAACTTCGAAGTAATCAAAAATTTGAAAATTTTCCAAAGATTTTGCCTTATTTTATCAAATCATTTTTCACAAAAAAAAAAAAAAATCAAAAATTTTACGCTCAAGTTTTTTTGTACTTTTTCTTCCATTTTCAATCAATTACTTAGAGCTCAAAAACTGTCCATTTCTTTAATTGTTTATCAAAAAGTTAAATTTTACAACATTGTCAATTTTCTCATTTTTTTGAAATTTTTTTGCTGCCAACTTAATTCTTGAGAATTTGTTGATTTACCAAAAATTCGATGTTTGCCACAGTCAATTTTTAAAAATCATCACAATTTGTCATTTGACGTCTTATGAAGTATTTGTTAGTTTTCAAATTCTTCCAAATTTTTGTTCCATTCAAAAGTTTTAATTTCTCATACTTACCTACTTTTTGAAAATTTGTCTAATTTTCGCGTTCATTTTAAAATCTACAAATTTTTATTGTAAAATTTCCCCCTCTCTTAAGATAGTTAGATAATTTTCCAGAATTTGTCAATTCTTCATTTTTGAAAAATTATTGTTCAGTTGTAAGATCTTGCTTTTTTTTTCTTTTTTACACGCATGTCAATTTTTCTGATTTCTGAAAATAAAATTAGCCAATTTCTCAAAATTTGCAAATTTTCAAAACAGTCAATGCAAAAAATTCAAAAATTGGTCGATTTCTAAATTGAATTTTGATTTTGTCAGGTTTGGCGATTTTTGAAAAAAATGTTCAGTTTAAAATTTTTTCCAGTCCTCACTATTTTCCAAAATGTCCAATTTCGGTTTGTCAAGAGATTGTTAATTTTCCCAAATTTACCAATCCTGCAAAATTTGTCAATTTTTCAATTTTTTGAATTTTACCAATTTATCAAAATTTGTCAATGTCGCAAAGTTTTCCGATTTCTCAAAATTTGTCAATGTCGCAAAGTTTTCCGATTTCTCAAAATTTGTCAATTTGCCAATGTTTGGAAATTTGTCAAAATTTTTCAATTTCTCAAAACTTGTTAAAATTTGTCAAAATTTTCCAATTTTTCATGATAATTTGTCAAAATTTGTCAATTCTCAACCTCAAAATTTGTCAATTAGTCAAAATCTGTCAGTTTGGCAAAATTTCTCAATTTGCCAAAATTTTTCAATCTAGTCAAAATTTTTTGATTTCTCAAAATTTATCAGTTTGTCAAAATTTTTCAATTTCTCAAAATTTGTCAATTTGTCAGAATCTGTCAATTTTATCATAATCTCTCAATCTTCCAAAATTTTCCAATTTGTCAAAATTTGTCAGTCTTTCAATTTTCCAAAATCTGTCAATTTTTCAAAATTTGTCAGTTTATCAAAATATGCCGACTTCTAAACACATAACACTGTTCATTTTCAAATTCTTCCTAATTTTCATTATCCAATTTTTCATGATAATTTGTCAAAATTTTGTCAATTCCTCAACCTCAAAATTTGTCGATTCTTCAACCTCAAAATTTGTCAATTAGTCAAAATTTGCCAGTTTAGCAAAATTTCTCAATATGCCAAAATTTGTCAATTTAGTCAAAATTTTTTGATTTCTCAAAATTTATCAGTTTGTCAAAATCTGTCAATTTTATCATAATCTGTCAATTTTATCATAATCTCCCAATTTTCCAAAATTTTCCAATTTGTCAAAATTTGTCAGTTTGTCAATTTTCCAAAATCTGTCAATTTTTCAAAATTTGTCAGTTTATCAAAATATGTCGACTTCTAAACACATAACACTGTTCATTTTCAAATTCTTCCTAATTTTCATTATCCAATTTTTCATGATAATTTGTCAAAATTTGTCAATTCCTCAACCTCAAAATTTGTCGATTCTTCAACCTCAAAATTTGTCAATTAGTCAAAATTTCTCAATATGCCAAAATTTGTCAATTTAGTCAAAATTTTTTGATTTCTCAAAATTTATCAGTTTGTCAAAATCTGTCAATTTTATCATAATCTCCCAATTTTCCAAAATTTTTCAATTTGTCAAAATTTGTCAGTTTCTCAAAATTTTTCAATTTGTCAAAATTTGTTAGTTTGTCAATTTGCCAAAATCTGTCAATTTTTCAAAATTTGTCAGTTTGTCAAAATATGTCGACTTCTAAGTACATTTTAGAATTTTCCAATTCTTCAAAATTTCCCCAATTGTTTCATTTTTTGGAATCTTCAATGTTTCAGAATTTGTCGATTCCTCAAAATTCGCCAATTCGTCAAAATTGTGTACTCCATTTCGTCTGCAATGCACCCAACAACCATCAACGTCCTCGAAACTAAAACTGAAAATTGAAAATTCACCACACTTCCGCAACCCTACAATCGTACCCTTCACTAAACTAAACCTCTTACATACTTTCGCTTTGTTCCTTCGTTCCACTCGCTACAGCAAAACTGCTGAAAATAAAACGAGCGAATAAGATCTGCGTGAAATTATTCCGCAAGTCTGACAAACGAAACATCAACGAAGATCGGCGTTGCTGCTGCGGCCGGGCCGTGCCGATGCCGGCGGCACGGCGTCGCGCGCGATAATAAATTTACGAACATGCTCTAAACGACGAAAAAGAACAATAAAATCTCGCCTCGCTACTCGAGATAAATTACGACAATGGCAGTAGCCTGGCCTCTGCTCTTGTCGTGTCGTCTGCCTCGCAAAGGTATAACGTCGCATTGCTCGTCGTCTGTACGAGCAGCAGCACTCATACACAGACACCTGCACCTACGTGTATGTATAGTTGTACACTATAATACAGGTCCGCCAGGACGAGAATTCTAGCGAGTGGAAAAATTTCACAATCGTAAAACTCGTTACTACGTTAAACGTTTTATTTCACGGATCGTAGATGCCGGGAAATTAAAATAGAAACGACGCCTGGCCGCCCGTGCCCGCGTCTTCCCGCAGATCGCACACCTCCGATTTTGGAACCGACCGACGAGAAAGCGAAAAAAAAGGAGCGAAAGCGCGGAAGGACTTCCACCGGTACGTACATCGCGTTTCGTTTCTGTTCGCCGCGCCGGGCGAACGCAACGGCAACCTAAAGCTTTATTCTTTGAAACGAAAAACGCTCTCTGTAAAATAGCTAAGCATCTGTTTTTCGACGAGCTCGCTTCGGCTTACACAAACATAAACATTAATTTCTTTTTGAATACAAATGAAAAAAAAAAAGAAAAAAGAAAGAGGAGGAGTAGGAGTAAGAGCAGGGCGGTAGAGAGGGAGAGAGAGAGCGAGAAAAAACGCAGAATGTTGAAACGAGCAGCTGTTTTGAAAGTGTTTGTCGGAGGTTTCCTCTCTATTTTACTTTTTTTTTCTCTCCAACACGTATACGCGCCGCTCAATAGGTACTTCTCTCTTTCTATAGAGCCATTTTATTGGTAATGTTTTTTCCTCTCGTCGCGTTACGTCGATGGCTTTTCTCCTTCTCTCGCGTCCATTCTTTTTCATTTTCTAAACGCCCGAAATACGCTCAAAAGATCGTTTCTTTTGATTGTTTTCGAATTCGACGAATTATATCTTATTTTATTACATCAAAAGTCATCCGAGGCAGGAGAAAAATCCCACCGTTGGAAATAATTTCCGGCCGATGAAAGCTAATAATTACGGTACGAGGCGACGCCGCCGCGTGCGGTGTGAACTAAACGAAACTAATTCCAGCAAGCGAATCGTCTACGACTGTACGAGAGCCAGCGGAGAGAGCATGATACCAGCTCGAGGTGTTCATTAATTCGAAACGATACCCTCGATGATCGCTCCACACAAATATTTCCAACTCAGGTGGCATCGTATCGTCTTCGTATACTTTTTTTCTTTTTCTCTTTTTTTTTTTCATTAAATAATTCGTCATTCTTGCAAAAGTCGCTCTAACCGCAGCATGATGCTACATCGTACCATCGCGTCGGCAAATGCGTCGAATCGTCGTCCAAATGTTTCGTAAAATTTTTAATCAAGTTTGCCTTCTTCGCTATCTGCCGCGCGCCCTTCCTCCGACTCCGTCTTCTTTGTCGCGTCGTAGTCGTCGTCACCGCAAAGAAATATACTTTAGACGCAATCAGATTTCATTAAAAGTTGACAACAGTTGAGAGCGAGTAAGGAAAAAAAAAACTTTTTGTTTGTAGAATTTTCGATGAAAATTCGCGCCACATCGGGCTGCGTCCGCCCTCCTCGACGCCTCCGCTCCCTCCAGTCGGTATGCCTATACCTTTTTCGCGACAACAACGCGCAGAAAAACTGCGAAAGTAATTTTTAACACTTTGTCGCCGCGCCGGAGAAATTTCCCAAAATCCCGAATACCAGAAACCAGAAGCCAGTCGTGCGGAAAGCAGAGTGACGTGGATGGGCGAGAAGCGAGGATTTCGCGTGTTTTGAAATTTGCTCGATGTCGTCGTCGTCGTCGCCGTCCGTCACATTAAAGTGAAAAACTCGGAGTGGTTTTTTTTTTCTCGAGCGAATGTGCTTCGAATGTACAAGAATAAGTACGTACGACGAGTACTTCCTTTATGTATTATCCAGTGCTGCCTCCGGGCTTCGTTGTACCTAAATATTATATGTAGTTGACACGTATATTTCGGTTGAACATTCCTTACCAAGGTCGCAGGTCGTCGTTACGAGAAGCGAAAAGAAAGTTACGTCAAATATTATTATCGCGATTTCCCCGCAAAAAAAAAAAAATATCTTCATCCAAATTCCGACAAAATGACTGAAAAATTTTTCCTCGTCGCATATTTGTAGAAATTCTTCGACAAAGCGATGCTGAAGAGAAGGTATCTACTGAGGAAGGAAGAAGATATTTTTGGAATATTGAAAGAAAATTTGAAAATTGTGTTTGAAGCAACATCACACAGCCTATTTAGCAGCAGAAAGCCGCCTGCCTCTGCCTCGAACATGCATCGAATCTGAATGATGAAAAATACGACGTTGGCAAGTATTTGATGTCGAAAAACCAAAAAAAAAAAAAAAGCAATTGCAAAAATTTCAAAATATATCGACAGCAAAATAGTTGGCTTCCAAAGGGGAACCTCTAGCAAAAGAGCCTTGTTGGAGAAATCTATCGCAAAGGAATGCGAAATTCACCTCTTCGCATTTCGGCCATTTTTCCTGAAGAAAATTAATAAGATCCGTTCTCGATTGAAACTATGGTTCTCAAAATTGAAGTAAAAACACATTTTGAAAAAAAAAACACGCAAATTTCTCAAAAATGGCGCGGAAATTATGTTTTTTTCCCACTAATTTAAACACTTTCAGCGTAAAGTTTGAGAAAATGGGTGCCCTGATTTTGACTTTTTTTGGAAAGTTGGGGAGGGGGAGTGAAAAAAAGTTTCCAAATGGCGTCAAAATAACGTTGTAAAAATTTCAGGCCCCTGACTAAATTCTAAAACCCCCCCATTTTATATCAAAGCTTCAAATTTTCAAAAAAATTGTAAAAAAAAATTG
>FIZT01047012.1:0-15139 GCA_900065295.1 Paracoccus marginatus
AAACAAATAAAAAAAAAAAAAAAAAAAAAAAAAAAAAAAAAAAAAAAAAAATAGATATTTAGAGAAGGGCGAGGGCGAAATCTTCGATTTAAAAAAAATCTGATTTCTGAAAAAAATTGCAAATTTTTTATTTTTCAAACAAACTGAAAAATTTTTGTATTTGAATATAGGTAAAAATAATTGAGAAAAAATAAAAATTTCAAGATTTAAAAAAATTGAATAAAAATATTTTTTCAAAAAAGTTTATGCGTTTGATTTATTTAAACAAGCCGCTCAACCCAAATTTGCCTCCCACCGGATAGTGCAAATTTCGAGAAGAGGAATGACCTGGCAAAAGAGCGCTAAATCTTACTACTCGGAGAACCCTCTCACGTAAATGGATTTGCAGCAACCAAGCCGACAATTAATTTAAATCATCCAATTACCGCACTACGCAATAATTAACGCTTACAAGATGGAAAATTTGTACACCACGAGCTTGTACATGCACATACATATGCAAACAAGAGGCATAAAATTGGCCGTAGCCGGCGAACTATACTCCGTGCGCGATTTTTCATCACATTGGCCATAATTTATGTACGATGGAGCCTCTTCAAAGCTGATTCATTAAACCGATGAATGAAACGAGTGCAAAAAAAATTCAATTGTTCTTCATCAAGTCCAAGGGAACCGTTTATAATAAATGTAAGAAACATGGGAACTAGGTGGAGCAATACGAAAACGCGTAATATCGGATTAGTCATCGTAATACGAATAGTTTGAGCGCCGAAAAGGATTAAATGAATCACGAGCCAGAGCGGTGGTCGCTTATAAAAATGAGATCATCGAAGGATGAAGATACGGGGCTCTAGCTTCCTAGAAGTGGAACACCCAACTACGGTCTCGGTTACGGGAGGTATCGCACAGTTGGTTGCTTAACGCGCACGCACCCGAATTGAAGACCAGACTCGTGTGTCCGTGTGCCCCGAGTACGTACGTACATAACTGTACATATTGATAAAATAATACCTATCCGAATGCGTGGCTGCGTATCTTGTGACGAAATGCATTAAATAATAGATAATTTGATGTGTAATCTAAATGACGTCGTATATGTTAATTATCGACTAAGGTCGGTGAAACTTTTTTCAGTATCGCCGGTAGAGTGTTATGCGTACTCTTGCTGCAGGAGCAGAGTAGCAAAAGGGTATCCCATTTTAGATCGTATTGTGGTCTCGCTGCTTTGCATTTAATCGACAAGTTAACGGGTTCTCGATAATAAGTACATACGATTTTGGCATAACGTGGTTAACTCGAAAAAACCTTTTCGTTCGTTTGTTGACAAACAACAACACAAGGAGTGAGCAAATAAACCAGGCAACGCTGATGGTATAGGTAAACATTACCTGTGGAGTTCTTTCAACCTTGTTTTATCATCCGTGATAACCCAACTCGTAAATAATACATATTTCCAAAATATATTTCTTCTTCCAAATTTATATCAGTTTCTGTATTTTTTTTTTTGACCACATCATCGGCGTCGTTTCAGCTCCCATAATGGTATAATACATAAAAAGCGCATAATAGCGAAGGAAGTTCCCATACCGTAGCGTGTTGTTTTTCGTCGATACTCTGGCTCGTTTCCTTCCTTTATCACTATGCAAATGTAATTCCTTTGTTTTGTGGGTATTATTCAATAGTAGGCGGCGTCTCGGTACCTGGCGCAGTTGCCGCTGCCACTTCGGACAACTTATTGAAAAAATACGTACGCGATTAAGTCGTTACCGACTCGAGAACGGGTAAATGGTATCTGTAGGAGAATCAGACATGCATTGAGAGTGGTCCAGTTCGACGAAGGTCTTGATAAAAGATGCGAATCGAGTGATTGTTCGAGGTGTGGGCGAAGCACTGGCAGGATCGAAGCCACCCAGGTTATTGTCAAGGGCTTGCGGTCGGCTCGCTTTGAGATGATGTCCCCTCGAGGTGCGGGGTTTTTGAAAATACGAGATTTCCCACTAAGATAGTCCGAGCCGGAGTGTGGCGGCTCGAGAGGTGGCGTTAGTGGCGCTTTTCTATGAAACCGAGTGAAATTATCGCAGCTTTCGAGTTCATCGGTTATTTAAAAAATTGATGGTGAAATTTTCGTACGTGAATTGACTACAGGGTGTTCAAAAATTTTTGAAATATGTTTTTCTAAAATTTCGAAATGAAGGTATGCATTATACAGTGTATCATAAAAGTTGAATTTTTTGTGCTGCATACATGGTGTCCACAAATTGAAAACGCGGTTAAAGGTAAGAAATGTAAGTTCGAGCTTTTTTGTGAAATCAACTCGATAAAATTAGAGTATATACTGGGGTGAATAAAATGTGTTATGGTTTTTTGAAACCGGTTCATTGGTTCGCAACCAGTTGTCTACAGTTCCTTGAAAAATAACGCTACAAAAAATTTTATGGAACAAAATTTGTAGAATTTGAAAAACTGAACATTTTTTGTCTCTTGTAATTTTTGAACCAGTTCAACAGTTCCTGAGATATAAATTGGTTTCAAAACACATTGAGATGAAAAAAATTTTGGAACATGAAGGAAGTTCAAAATTGAACATTTGTTTGTCAAATGTTTCCTAATGATAAGGTTTGAACGAAAAATCATCAGTTTTTGGTGCTCTGCCACTCTCATTTTCTGAGTTTTCAGGATTTTTGTTTCAAAACCGGTTATTATTTCAAAAAGTATTGAACTGGTTCAAAAATTTCAAGAGACCAAAAATGTTCGAGTTTTTATACTCTACAAATGTCGCTCTACAAAATTTTTTCTTACTCCATTTTTTGGGGAATTATCGATAACTGGTTACTAGGCAGTGAACCGGTTTCAAAAATACCTATCACATGGCATTTGACTCAGAGTTTGAATTTTATTTCACAAAAAAATTCGAATCCCCAATTTTATCCTAACCGGTTGCTCCATTTGTGGACACCCTGTATGCACAGGGTTTGAAATTTGACCATCGAAATTTGTCTACCTATATCGTTAGAAATAGAATACCGATTCAACCATGTCGTTATCTGTTCTCAATTCAGAATTATTGGGCTTTCAACCCTCTTTCATGGCCTAAAAAATTTCGAAAAATGTTTTCAAGCCATTCTATGATTCATTTTTTTGAAAAACATTTCCTTCTCTTCCCACTCTTTCTTTCCTTTTAATGAGATTCCTAAACTCACCTTACGTTACTTTACATCGATTTTGAAATTGAGCAACGTTTTAACAATAGGGGAAAAACCAACAAACGGAGCAAATTAAGCGTAAAAAAGGATAATTTGAAACAAAATACGAACCTTTTTTCCCTCAGGTGTACATACGTATGGTCTTTTTTTGTAGCGAAGCGACGG
The DNA here is from genome assembly GCA_900065295.1 of Paracoccus marginatus. NCBI lineage: Eukaryota > Metazoa > Arthropoda > Insecta > Hemiptera > Pseudococcidae > Paracoccus > Paracoccus marginatus. The sequence continues at coordinate 3,369 of FIZT01047012.1, forward strand.
AGTGGGAGGAGGGGTGAGCAAAAATTCGATCTATATGTTAATACGAAAATTACTACCAGAAAAGATTTATTTATATAGAAAAATATGTAACGAAAAAGAAGGTGTAAGCTGTGAGCGCAGTTTAAATGACATCGTGGGTTGCGTGTTGCATTTTCGTCTTATCCAAGACGTTATTCGTAATCTAAGAAAGGAACAACAAAATTGAGCTATCCAGTGATTAGTATTTTTCCGGTGCATCGTGTGTGCGAAGAAATACGCGTACAGGTTAAACAGAAAGGTGTATAATTTAAAAATCTATTTCGAAAAAAGAGCCCACCATATGTTATAAAATTAGCCAACGTGCGTAAGAATCACTTTCACGTCGAATGGCGCTATAATAATCTGGTCCTTTTTTATTTTATTTTGGTAATCCTATCACGTATGTAACTATACCTACCTATGTGGCCTGATCGAATTAATTAGACGATATTTTTTTTCTATCATCATTTCGTGCGGTGGTGTTTTAATTTAGGAAGTTATCAGTCTGGCTTAATAAGTTATGTGTTTTTTTGATTAAAAATAATGTCCGAACGTTGGTGTAATGACCGGGCGTAGGAGCTGTACACCGTCGTCCGTCTCAAGTGTGCAGTATTACGGGGTCCATGGCATCGGATCGGCTGCTGGTGTGGTGAAAATTATGGGTCGACAATGTAGGCGACGTATTTGGACATTTAATATTTTTCGAACGAGATAAAAATCGACTGGATAAGTAGGTGTATGGTCAGCGGGAATTATCGAAGTTGGAAATCTGTCATTTGAGATGATGTTGCTATGTCTATGTCTTGTTGGTCGTGTTTAATTACCACGCGAAGACATCTGTTGGCCTGGCATCAGTCAGCGTGCCATATAACCCATAACCCGCTTCGTTTACTCGACCAATTAGTCTGCATCGCGTCGTACAAATGTGTGGTTTTTATTTTTGTTGAGCCAGCGCGTCTAGACTGTGGCGATGGCGCGGCGCACTGCAGAGTCAGGTGTCAAAAGAGGAGCGTGTTCGGAATTGAATACAAGTACATACAACACAGTTGGTTTCTATTCGAAGAGTAATTATAATAACAAATTCGTATTGTACCGGCTCGAAGAGTGTGAGCGTTGTGATGAATTACTTGTTTACTTTTGTGCCTTATGTAGGTACCGATTGGGTTCTTCCTTCATCTCTTGGGTACTCGTGGCTCACTCTGTTCGGTCATTTTTAAAGTATGTACTTACCCGGGACCGTTTGAATTTTATTAACCGAAAAAGAAGTACAAGAAGACGCCTACTACTGCAGCTGCGAGTACGCCGAGCTGTAAACGAAGAGATGGTCAATGCGGCTATGGAGGGTCTCGAAACCACCACGCGTTCGGTAACGTTTACCTTTGCGAGGCAGATGGTGCGATCGTAGGATTTACCTTGCGACTTATGAACGTGCACCATCAACCCTCGTCGTATTCTTCGTATTCTCTTTTACGTGCTGACAATATGTTGTTGCCTAGGCCGAGGAACAGGTTCAACCTGTTTGCCTCTTTCTATTTATCAGATCATTAGGTTTTCAATCATATATACGCTTTTGTTGTATACCTACGTACGTATGTGTAGTGTACGTGGACTGGGATGTACGTGTATACCTTTTTCTTACAACTTTTTTATTTTCATTTTTATATCGCCTCGCTGCGCGTCGCCTTATTCCTCCATGTTTGTTTGTATTGCTCGGCTCGGCACACTTAAAGAGGTTGGTGGTTTTTTTTTTTTGGAACCTGTCTCGACGTCCTAAGTACGGAAATAAACGTAGGTACGGTAGCTGTGACACGAATCTATACGGTGCGGGCTCGACTTTCTTTGAACACCATACGTCTCCTGCGGTTTTATTACAGAGGAAATGTGGTAGATGGGTTGGTCGGCGGGATGAGATGATTATTTTCCATTATTTAAGGTGGTTTTTTAACGGGACTTGCGAGGATAAGGAAGGTGTCGGGTGATTAAATGTTTACAGTGAAAAACACTGGTTATTGTAGAACCTTGTTTTGGCAAATTTTGAAGATATCGATCGAGATTAGTTGATATTCGGTTTTAAAATAGATATTTGAGGAAAGAAAGGTTCCAAATAATTTTTTCTGTGGGAAGGTTTAGATTTTGAAGATTTGAAGATTTGTAAGTGACCAAGTGTAACTAAAACGAGCAAAATCAGTTCATAATTTGCTCTAAAAGTAAATCACATGCATTGTGCAGAAAAAAATCGAAAAGTTGCACTCAAAAGATGAACTAATCGTTCGCGAACGATTTACTCGAAAAAATGAATCATTCGTTTTCGAACGATTCACTTGAAAAAAGAATCCGTCGTTCGCGAACGATTCTCTCAAAATAATTAATCAGTCGTTTACAAGCGATTCCCCCCTAAAAAATCAGTTCCTTCGCGAATGATTCAAATAAAATATGAATCATTCGTTCGCAAACGATTCTCTGAAAAAAATGAATCAGTCGTTCACGAACGATTTTAAAAAAAATTAATCATCAATGAAAAAAATACTTTTGAAAAAATGTCGTTCACAAACGATTCACTCGTAAAATGCTCAAATTGTCAGGGGATGATTCGTTCAAAAATTCCGAAATTCTGATACCGTGTTTAAAAATATAATCAGTCGCTTGCGAATGATTTTTGAAAAGAAGAAAGTGACCGTTCGCGAACAATTAACTCATGTTTCAAATAATGAATAATTTTTTTATTACCTCTTTTGCCTCTAATTTGTCTCAAGTGCGTATTTCCCGAAGATTTATCTATTTTTAATAGCGGTGATTTTTTTACTACTCGCTTTAGCAACGATGACCATGTTGACCACCTTGAAAATGAAACGCTGCCGCGTTACTTACCTTTTAGCGCTTTTAAAGTAGTAAATTTACGACGATTGTGATGTACATTTAGATAAGAGAACAGGACATTATAAGTGTTGAGTTTTATTGATCTGGTAACGACATTTAAGCGCGGTAAGACTGGAAAGACGAAGGAAGAGTGGTCTTCTACGGTGCACGATGCAGTTTCTTACGTATAAAAAATCGTACGCTATAAAGTCGACGTGCACGGAGCGGCGACAGCTAGGCTTTTCCAACGTATGTTGTGTTATAGTAGTACCCCTGGTACAGGTAAAAAGGTACGTACGACGAAAAGGTAAGAAAAACCGGTTTGCCGCGTTGCGTGGTGCGCGGCTACGCGCTTCTATAACAACACATCGACTCGGAGCACGCATTAGCCGTATCTAAATATTATTATCTCGACACCTGGTCGAAGTCGAGCTGCGCCGTTGCTGCTGCTGTCGCGCAGTACGGCCGTTGTACTCTTGGTCTCCATCGTGTTTTCTTCGCGTTTGTAGTAAAAAATCATAGTAAAAGTTGTCTCTAAACGTAGAACCGGTTTGTCGAATAAGCCGCGGTTTTATAAATCAGTGCTGCCATTTGGATGAATTGAATCTTCCTTCTAGTGCATCTAGAACTGGTTGAAAAAAATCGTAAACCGGCAAAGCTCCGAAATTGGGCGCGGAAATGCTCTTATGTACGAATGCATCGAGTTGTGGGGGAGCCGGATTCGGGTTTTTGTGAGATATCTTATCAGAAGTGTGATTTTTCTGGAGGGGTCGGAGTGCGATTACGTCATCGAAGGGATGTTGATAATTTCAATTGAATGAAAATAATATACGAATTCGGTAGACAGACGTTTTAATTATGTTTTTGATGATACGCTCCGGCGAGTACAGGAAAGTGCTCATTAAACGGATTCTAACAAAGGGTAATACGCCTTTTTTTTTCAAATACAGCAGTTACTTTGGTAACTGTATCAACAGTTGTGTTTTTGGGGGACTCGATCGTCATCATTATCGCAGTTCAAGGGTGAACTTGTTAAATGCTCAAGTTGATATCTTCTCCCTTTGCTCTGCCTACTGCAATATAACGAGTCGTTTCACTCAGTTGAATGTTTCATCTTGCGAATCGATTGAAGATCTTTATCGTTCTACATATACATACGTACACTACAAAGTTTGTGATAAACAGATCAACTCGGTGGCCTTATTCTCTACGGACCTAATCGGTGCCCAATTCCGTATACCTTTTACGCTTGCTTTAAGCTGGCCTGGCTGGCTTCATGGAAATAGCGAAGCTTCCTCGAAGCAATCCTCTGTGCGGGTTCGGTCGTAACCTTGAAACAAATCCTGGCGCTGGAGTTTACAGTATATGCAAATGATTCACCACGATGCGAGCACGATTAACCCGCAGATGTCTTCGCAATTGAACACATTTCGTTAATTATACAATCGAGAATTAGAATTTACAAGACAGAAGGCGCAATCGACTCATCATAGCCGCAGAAAGCCAGCAGCATTTACCGCACGATGATGAGTCATGTATGATGCGACAAATGCCCTGCCATTGGTAACACTGTGCTGCCGGTGCCTATGCCTTATATCGCATCCTACGTAGAGCTAAGCACCACCACTACCTTGTGCAACGGAGCGTCTTTCCGCCACCTGTACAGGTATACGCCTTTCTACGGGGACTGGTGTACCTATACCCATACCCGGGTACCCTGTACCTGACTTACGAGTATTCGTGTTTCGCTATTGAGACTGCAATGTGGTACCTACGGTTCGTTGTGTCGTTGCGAGAGTGAGAATCATGTTTACGTTCGATTTGTTCGCGTTGTTCGGATGGTTTTGCGTTGAAAATGTAGTGCTGCGATAGTGTGGTTGACTTTATTGTGCAGAATTTTCGCAAATCCAACATGAAGGAACGTGGCAATTTTAAAAGGAGAGCTGTCTTCCATATTACGAAGGTAAGAGATCAATGGGAAGTGTTTACATGGTGTTTGTTTGGGTTTATATCGAGGTCTGATGGAGTTTCGTGGAGGGTGGTCTCAAATAAACGTCTTGGATCTTCAAGATCTGCGGACTTGTGGCTGTTGATGGCTTTAAATTTGAGAATTATCGTAGTTAAACTGCATCATTCGGCTTTAGGGGCTGGTTCTGGGTAGAATCAGAGTGAATTGGAATCGTTTCAATTACGTTTACTTCGATATGTGCTTGGAAAAATTCAATGATTTCTTGAATTTGTTGAAGATTTGCTTGATTGTATCTATATTTTCAATGATGGTGATAGCTTTGAAGCTCCTTGAGGAGTTTTTGAAGATATTTTTGTTTTTGTCAATTGAATTGAAGATACTTTGAAGAATTTTGGAGCTTCTTGGGCGCCTGTGATTTTTTCAAAAATCCTTACCCGAAATTTTTTCATCGATTCAATAATTCGTAGTCTTCCTGGAGCGCATTTTCTCTCCATTTTGGTCTAAGCTTCAGAGTCTGAAAAGATCAATGATTTTCCTAATGTCAATTTTCTCATTCTTAAAAGAAAATTTGATTGTTTTTAGAGCTATTACCAACTTTATGAAGTGGTGTATCAGTCAAGTTGAATTAAGTTCAACTCAGACTATCAAATCATCCTGTTTCAGACGTAGAATTGTAAGAACATAATCGTGCAGCAATAATTCTGACCTCATAGCTCTTCCCAAGATCCCGTTTGAAAAGTCTAGAAAAATCATTCGGTAGGTATAGGTACCTATTCCAGGTGCTTGTAAATTTCATAAGAATTGTCTGATCGCTATCTCGAGATAGTTAAGATGGCAATCAGTTCTCATCATAAGAGAACTCAGACTTCTACGAAGTACGCACCAGGTTTTTTTTTGCGTTTCAATGACGAAACGACTCCATTGTCTAGCTCCTGGCACAACTTGTAAATCCGCCTCCAGTCTAGTCGCAGTTCTCTGCTGGTCTTTGACTGAAAACAAAACGCATCTCGTTGGCAATATAGGGTTCTGCGTGTGCTGACAATGGTATTATGGGCAACCCCTACGGATACAGATGTAGGTACCAGGAATAAAATGAATCAGCGTGCGCGTCGTTTTGTTTTAATTATGTATACGTACTGACGAGTGTAGGTACCATACAGAAGCGACGCATCTCGTACTCGTACCTAGACGGAACAGTGTGTAAATTTATTTCACGTCATGCTGTCGTCTTTGTATTGTTTTTGGTCAGTGACATCGACAATTACATAGCGACTTATGGTAGAGTACGTGACGCTGCAGCCAGAGCGGTACATGCGTCGACAAGACGCGCTAGACCCTCAACGTTGATAACCATTCGAGCGTAGAACGAAGACGTAATGCGTTGGCGTCTATTATCGATATGTCTCTCGTATACCGGCGGATTTTTGTGGTGTTATACCAGTCGTATTGCTCGGATCTACGCGTATAATTACGTACAAATTGTAACAAAAGGGTTATCTACATGGTTCGAGCTCTCTAGACCGCATTGTCGCACAGAGTTCCGTCTCGGTAACAGGACGCGCGAGCTGATTTTGCGCTTCGCGAAATACGCCTAGAGTATGCTCTCCCCTCGAACACCACCTTCCCTTCTTGTACCGGCGAAGACTACCTGTGCGCTGCTCGTATACGCTCGATAAATATATAAGCACTCGTCGTAATATGTACTTACCTACACACTATGTACAGAATCTGTGACCGTGAAATTGACACGAGATTGTGCGTCTAATGGAAACCATAGCAGGAAGGAGAAAGCTAGAAAATTTCAAAGTGTCGTTTGAGGTATTTGAGTATATGCTTTGTTATCTTCGCAATGACTGAAAGTGACGAAAGATTGATTGAATGGTGTTGAGTTGAGGTATATTGTGCCCTCGACACGCAGCTGAAGGCTATTTTTATTGAGTCGAATTGAGGTTTGTAATGAATTTTAGCGCGATGAAGTTTTAATTTTGTTTTTTTTTCTTTCTCATTTTTCAGGTGCTATGGCATCTGGATATATTTCGAAGGAGTTTCAGAGAACTCTCTGGACATGCTTGTATGTCAGAGTCGTGTATTTTTTGCGCTCTCAAGGTAAGTGATGAGATGGAAATTTATTTTTATTTTATTGAATTTTATTGCATGATTTCGAACTTGAAAATGGTATTGTCTTCGTGGTATTCTATTGACCAAAATCATAAAAATGGATTACATATGTGAATTCTATTCGTCAAGTATAAAATTTTCCACAATTTTAATGAAATATTTTTTTAGAAACTCACTTGGGTTCAGGACCATTTTTTAAAACGTATTTTTGTATTTTAATTGATGAACCGAAACAAAAAAAGAACTATTTTGATGAATAAAATTTTTTGATTTTTTTCGAAGCGCCCCCTCCCTCAAAATTGGGACCCATTATGGAAAAACCATCCATGAAATTTTTTAGCCCGATTGATTACTTCACTCGTTTAAAGAGACAATCCCTGACACTCAAGTGACTACGATATTTCCCACGAGCGCTGGTGGGAAACGCTTCGCACCTCGACGCGGTCAAAAAACGTATCACCAGAGAGCTCCAAGCTCGGCTACGATTGGTCAAATGGAGCCAATTCTCCATATGCTTGGAGGCCATCCAATTAAACACCCAAAAACCAGAATTTCAATTGATGAAATCATTCAAGGACTGAATTGAGAATTTTTGAAAAGCAATAAAAATACTTGGCAAATTAAATTTTGAATTTCGTAATTATGCTCAGAATTGATTAAAATTTTGGTTTTGGGGTTCATTAGGATTCCTTACAAACATACTAAAAGTTGGTTTAATTTCAAGAATTTTTAATTAGGGTAATTTGTACCGCGAAGAGATGCGTTGCTTTTCTCACCAGGCTCTCGTGGGAAATGTCTCAAAACCTGGAAATTATTCAAAAAACAAAGTGAAAATTTTTGTGAATTTCTTTTCTCATGCTGGGGCATCTGCTAGAAGGGGGAGGGGCGAGAAATTTCATTTTTTGTTCATAAAAATCACCCTAATGATGAATTAATTTTGGATTCTCCTCGCATTACTTTTGTATTTTTCGATTTTACAACTAAACTAGACGTCCTGGGAATGAAATCAATAGAACCAAAGTTGTAGAGAATTATATTTCCTTTCTACGAGAAGGGATCAAATTTTTTTAGGACGTCTGTTTTGTTGATTATTGGCAAAAAACTGTTTTCAATATTTTTTATTATTGTTCTTCAATATCTTCTGTTTTATGGCAATAAATGAGAGCAAAATTTGATCATTTGTAAACGCAGTCTCATAGAAGCCACAGTAAAATTTTCTTTTCATTTCGTAAATATTTTCTCCAGATATCACATCACAAAAAATTGGAGGAAAAAAATTGAGCAAAAATAATGACTACTGTAGCTGCTTGAAAAAAAACACGTTGAAAATGAAAAGAAAATAAAGTCGAACATCTTTAGATAAAATAAGACCACAATTTCGACACTTTTGATCGATTAACGACCTCTTTCAAGCTAAACTACCCATCATCTTTCATTTGAAAAACGCATAAAAAAAAAAAACACCTCGCCAGCCAACAGCCATAAATTTCTAAATCGAAAAAAACAACTTTGGCAACTGGTTAGCTAACCACGAGTCCGAAGTGGCCCGCATTGTAACACAACGCATACAGTTACATCGAGGACATTAATCATCTCGGGAATTTTTTTCCCAACTTTTGCATAACCTCAACGCGCGTAATGTAAACCTTCCTCAGCGACGAAAGTCTCGAGTGAAAAAACGCAACGTCGTCGAGCTGAAAATTAAACCAAGGGCAGTTTACGCGCGTATATTAATAACAACATAGCGGTATCGAACGCGTAATAAATCTGCATAGGTAAAAGTTTTTTTTTGTTTTTTTTTTCGAGAGCATAAAGACGAGAAGCCGTAAATCTACGCGGGGAATGCGCTCGCGGTCCCCGCGAAGGTAATGCTTCTTTTATGACGGTCGTACCTAGGAAACCGAAGATAAATCAATTGACAAAGCGCCAATTAAAATTCATACCTGGTTATGTAACAACAACGTCGACGTCGCGTCGTCACAACTAGAGTATTTGTAGCTAGATAGAATGATTGGGCGGTGAAGGAGAGGGGAATAGTATAAGACTCGCGCCAAGCCGCGTATACGTTTTTTTCCCTGCTCTGTGTACGATTATTCTCGTCTCTATCTGCGGCTTATACTGCGGCTATTGGCGTTGTAAAATGGTTTTTTCTTCTCTTTTCTAATACGAAACCGGTTTTTTGTATGTGCCGAGGTCAGAGTACCTTAAGATAGTAATCGAACGCAGTGGTTTTCAGTTTACGTGACGACCTGGTTTTATTCTCTATACGTAAGAAGCGCAACAAGGGTTTGTGCGGGTAAGGGTGGTGGTTAGACGAGGAGAAGACGTACGCAGAGTGAAATTTGATCTGTTCGGAGATGGAAATGGAGATTTGCGTTGCGAATACCCGCATGATCGCGGACCACCTTCGATTCCCTATGGACGCGGTTTTGATTCGAATATGCAATTGAAATCGAAGCTTTTTTGCCACTTTTGTAATAGAAAAGGCTGAAAATTAAGTTCGAATCCCCCTCCAGGTAGTACCTGGTACGACGCGTGTTCGAGTACACTTGAAATTTTCATTTTCACAACTCACTGTTTATTTCGATCAGAACCTGTGTTGTGTATAATGACTCGCTCTATGGCACACATTACCGTCCTCGTCATCGATACTCGTTCACTATCGATACTCTATCGAAGCTATTGGCGTGGTTTGGAGGACCCTCATCATGTACGGTTAGCTCGAAGTGTGCGTGTAGTGAAAACACGATCGTATAGTATGAACGTATTGGCTGGATCGAGGAACAACTCCAGTGGATTAGAAAATATCGACGGCGTCGTCGGCCATTTTGCCATATACCTTTACCTATCTGCTCTGCGCACAGCTAGCGCAGTTTTTTTTTCTCGCGTTGACCTCGTACGGTACTGGTGGCACGTTTTTTTACGAAATCATTGCCCCAGGACGCGTCTATATAAGTAAGGAGGCTCTGTATGTATACCGACTCATTCGTCGTACTTCGCGCCAAAATAATCGTGATCTCAAATACGAGCCGAACCGTTTGAAGTTCTCGTAAAAATTCTACTAAAAATCGTACGTAGCTTACATTGTACGTGCGTTGGGTTCATTTTCAACGAGTCGAGTATATGTTGTTGCATAAGTGGATTTCATTTCGCCCTCGCTGCCACGCTTCCTCTACTCGTTTCCTGCGAGAAAATTAACTTATTATATTCAAAATAGAGTTATCTCACGGTTATACGATATTTTCTTCGTGGTTTGCTCAATTCTACGCGTAGCTATATTTTCATCGCGGCTCAGCGCGGTGTGAATTTCGAGAGGAAAAGGATGGAAAATGTAAAAATTATAATTAAAACGCGATTTGCGTTGGACCTAAGTTAACGATCTTCGTTCGTGAGCGCCAAGTTTTTCTGCCACATTCGCCTCCAAACGTGTACAGTTTTAATTGCGATAGCCGCTGCGCCGTGCGGTGTAGGAAAAACTAGACGATGCTGGATGGTAATTAGCCATGTGGAAGGCTTGTTTTGTTTTGATAAGCTGAACGATACGAATGGCCAGGTTTTCGGTGATGAGTAAGTATGGTCATCGACCGAGCAACCGAAGTGTTGGACTTGGCGGTTTTATGGTCGTTTTTTTTTTTTTTTTGTCTCATTGTTAGGACTTGAGATTTTTATCAATTTTTTTTCATCATTTTTTCAAATGAGTCAATAAATTTTGGCATGTGTCTGACGTCTGATAAAATAATTGAAAAAATCGAATTTTTTTTGAATTTTTATAAAATTTTTCAGAGTTACGAGGTTTCTTACTTTTTTTCTCGGCATTGGGTCCCTTAGAAAGGAAAATTTTTTGTCGAAACAAATTTTTGAAAAAATTGTCCCAGAGTTTGTTGAATAATTTTCAAATTTTCGTGAATTTTGAAAAAAGATGATAATCATCAAAAAATGGTAAGACAGACATTTTAGCTGAAAAATGACTTGACACTCCCCCAACCAAATGCAAGGGGAGGGACAGTAAGTATTTCATCAAACCCAAACTTCCTGATATCCCTGGTGACTTTCGTCTCCCTGGGGGGGGGGGAGCTAAAGGGTTCCAATTTTCGTTTTTCGGCAATACGTTTTCAAATTATATATTTATGTAAAAAATTTCAGAAAAAAAATTGTAAGAAATTAAAAAACAAGCATTTTTTTTCTTTATCATTTTTTTCTCAAACGTCATGGGGAGGACGGAGGAGCTATGAGATGCAGAAATAATAAATTTTTGAAATTTTTTTATGAACCCCAGAAAGAACCAAAAAATTGGCTCAATCGATTTTCAGGAGCAGTTTCTTTGGATAGTGTTGCCTGTTTTTGGAACTTTCGTGACAACTAGACTCAATTTTTGGTACGATTTGGCTCTTGGACCCAAGTGGCGCATTTCAAAATTTAAAATTTTGCTAAATTTGAGCATGGCGATTGACGTATAAGATTTCAAACGTACTGTTTTAAATTTTTCATGGTATTTCAATTTTTAACCCAAATTGGGCGCTGAAAGGGGGTGCAAATATTTCCAAATGTTGAAAAATTGCATTTTGAGGTCCAAATAAAATGCTAGCACTTTGAAATTGGCAAAATCTTGATGTTTTCTGCACGTCGGAAATTTTATTAAGTTGAAACAGTGTAAAATTATTCATTCGAATCAAGTGAAATTTTCAAATTATTTTTTCAAGCGGGAGGGGGGGGGGGGGGAAAGGGGCCAAGAATAAAAGTTCCTCAACTTCGAATTTTTTGGGGGGGATCAAATGGGCCTGGGTGGAATTTAAAACTCTCATTTTTGTGC
>FIZT01047017.1:0-12845 GCA_900065295.1 Paracoccus marginatus
GGGGGTGATTTTTCCCCTAATACATAATATAACATACAAAGAAATCTAAAAATTCCCCTAGTCAACTTCAGGGGCTGAAATTTTGGCTTTGAGAGTATTTTTTCATGCTCTATCTGCCTGTGAAAAAAATTTTTCGATTGGCGTGTAATACTTGGGGTAGGTCCCTTGTAAGACTTGAAAATGCAAAAAAACAATAGCTTTTACTAACAGAAGTTATCAATACATCTATGTACTCCCAAAGGTACTAAGTACCTACAATGCTTTCTTCTTCTTACGAGTATTTAACACTCAACCGAAGCCTTGAATACCAACCAACCAAGCACTCCTGCCCGGAAGCGTTTTTCGATTTACTCACATACAACAACGATAAAATTATAGTTCACTTAACGACATGAAAATTTCATAAAATATATTTTAAGCCTAGATTATGGACTGTTAGAAACAATACGCACGAAGACGTAGGTAGGTAGGTAGGTAGGTACCGCATAATTGAAGCCAGTTGAAAGTATCTACTTGCCTAAATGTTTTTTTTTTTTGTTTTTGTAGTAGATAAGTAAGTAGTATACATAAATAGAGAGAGTATATCATGCGTACACGCTAGGCGAAGTACCTGCATGAAATCTTGGAATTTACGTATTACAAATTTCGGTGGCATTGATTAAAAATTTCGACAAGGAAACAAAAAAATAACTCACTCGTCGTTAAATGATACAAAAAAATGTTTTCATCAAAGAAGTGGGTAATGGTTTGAAACTACGAATGGAATTTTTTACTTTTAAAAAACGTACGAATTGATGCAATGCGGGTAGGTTAGGTACCTACTTCAAACTTGTAAGTTATAACTTTGAAAAAAAATTTCAAAACATGAGTCATAAGTCATAAAGCCATGATCACGTTGTGATGCCGATTTATTCGTTATCAAATTTTCCATCCGTTTAGTTTTACTCTTTTTTGCACTCGAACATTTAATTAACTAGGTATTAATAGTCGATAATTACGTACCAATTCTACGTTATAAATTCGAAAACGAGCTAATTTTATTCAAATTATAGCTTCGTATGTGGGAAAAGCGTGTCGTGCAAATGATCCCAATCTCAACGAGTGCGTAGTTCGGACAGGAGCTCCGGTAATCAGAAGAATAACACAGGGTAAGTACGTATTGGAAAAATTTCGATTCCATTTGCCTGGATAGTAAGTAGATAAAGTTGCACGTCCCTCGTATCAACTGTTGACACCGAATGATTGAACAGGCGATCCGAAATACAGAATACCTAGACTAGAGCCACTAACAATATCAAAAATGAGAATCGAACAAGGAACCAAGCAAGTAGGAATGACGATGGAGTGCCAAGAATGCAATTTGTACGGTCTCTCCGAAGTCAACTTTACCGCAGCTAGGTAATAACTTTAAAATGGACACAAACATACCGGGTGAACGATTGCCATTCACTCGAAATACATGCGTAAACAGATACCTAAATAGAATTTTCATAGTTAACGAAATCGTTCGCAGGGTGGATTTAAAAAAGAGACACGTCGAATGGGATTTCTGGCTCGATCGACTAATGTTTTTGGGAAAATACAAAGTATCCGGACGAGTTCTAATACTTCCAATAACGGGATCCGGCGACGCCAACATTACCTTATGTAAGTATCTAGGTACTCGACAGAGTATTATCTTATTCTAACTAACACTCGAGTTGGGGTATGGTATCTACTTGAATGAAATTGAAGTTTTTCATCGATGCTTCACCTACCTCAACGGCACGTCGGCATCTTTTATCCCGAAATGGCAATCGACACGTCCCGTTGACTACGACAAAAGTGAATTTGTAGGTACTAGACGAATAAAGCTGACCTTGTTTCGTTTGGTTGAGTTTCGCGTTCAACTTTTCATTTAGCGTACGCTACTCATTTCGATTCGATAAAAGTGAATACACCTGTAATCACACCGAAGAACAAGAAATTTATTAATTTCATATGCATACTGGTCAAGTATTAGTTTCATAAACTAGGTTATGATTGGATCAACGCGAACGTTCTGTTTTTATTAGTAGATTTAATTGGTGGCGAATTAAATGCCCATAGAACCCGTCGCTGGAAGTCTATCCGAAAATTCATGTTAGATAGGTATTAGGTATTATAAACAACTTAATTAACCAAATTGAAATGCGGCGCGAAGTAACCTCTAATTATGATATTTCGTCATTTTTGGATTTAAAAAAAATCGCATAGATTATAACGACTAGGTACTACGTACCAGTACGCACAAGTACCCACAGAGATTAGATCTCAGCCTTCGTATTGTTTACACTTCATAACGTGTACGTATAATCCGGTACAGACTTCCTTTTACCGTTTGTACTTCGGTATTTTTTATCGTGAAAATTCCAATTTGTGATGATGCTTTCTTCATCCACACAAGCGTAAGCGTATAGGTAGAGGTACACACACGCGCATATTACTACACGTACACACAGAACAAGTTGCATATAAAAATTAAGGCCATAAGTACTCACTCGACGGCTGTATCGCGATCAAGATGACCGATGGTATTGTTTTATTATCCATACTCGTTCTAGATTTTTCAACGTTATCTATAGACACGTTACCCGGTTTCGATTTCAATACTCATACGCCGCTTGTCACTCAACATAACGTATTCCTTCATTTACAAACCATAATTAACCAGTAATTAATTAACAATTGCTTTTTAAACGCAAAACTAAAATTAGTGCAACGTACTTTAACATCTTTGAGATTGACGTTCCGATTGATATTCGATCCAATCCAACAATGTCGACGACCCTGAATAACTTCAGCAATTCTGTAATCTTTGTCTTAACGTTTGAAATCTGAATAGTAAATATCACTTTTCAAACTTTTGGGAAAATACGCGGAAGATCGCAGACCACGAAATTCGGTAAATTCCAAAAACGTTTGTACGTTAGTTCCGACGCGAGAGTTCACAAATCAAGAGGACAATACTCTGAATCCGAAAACATGGCTTACCTGTTAAAATTTCATTCTTCTCACATTTCACATTTCACATTTCTAACCACGCAACCCCTTCGTTAATCAAATTAAATTCGAAAATCATTAGGTATTATGCCGATAATAGCCAAACCAAACTCAAATTTCATTCCGAATCCGAATTTCTGAAAACCGAAATCGCCAGTCAATATGGTAGCGAAACATTCGGATTTGTCAGGGTAGTCAGGTCAGGGTTTTCCAAAAGTGAAAACTGCCAACTGGTTTTAGTGTAGAAGAATGAAAAATAGATATATTTTTTGTTTTTTCAAATTCAAATTTCTTCGAATTTTCATTTCGAGTTTTCCAAAGTTTTCTTTCTTCCTGTGTAACTCTTCGGTTCATTTGAGTGAATAATGAGATAAAAGGTTCACGAAAAGAACCAGGTTGGTCAGGTCATAGGTCCAACATTTTTCGAACTCCAGATTTTGATACATTGACATAATACATAGTAGGTAAGTAAAGTACTCTTCGGACAAATTCAAAAATACCAACGAAAAATTTTGGACTTACGTGGTACTTGCCGGTTTCCGCGAACCCTTCATCTCATTATTCACTCAAATGAAACGAAGAGTTACACAGGAAGAAAGGAAACTTTGGGAAAACTCGTATTTGTAATCAATTACAGCGTACACAGATCATCATCATTATAATTACTGATTGTTTTATCGTTCATTTTCGCGGCCCTGAGATAGAAACGAGCACCCGCTAACCCAAAATTTACAAAAAAAAAAATACACACACATCTTGGACATTTTTCTTACAATGATTCATAACTCATTAGAGTTACCAAACTCTTGCCACCGGCTATGTAAATAAAAACTGGAAATACGACAGTTGATAAGACTGGTAGTTGGACCAATCCCTAGTCGTCTAATAAAAATACTCTCATTAATCTTCTTTTCTTTTGGTAAGCCAAATACCTAGACCTAGGTAGTAGGTACACTAAAACAATTGCGCAAATATGTTTGTAATTCTAGTACCCATATGTATATACGATTATACATACGCACATCACTCAGGCCAATAAACCGTATCGAACTTTTTGTTTCAGCCAACGTAACTTTTTCATTCCTCTACGACTACGATTTGGATTTGAAAGAGAACGGCAAAAGTTATGCTCGAATTACCAATAGCACTTTACCGTACAAGATCGGAGGCATGTACATCCATTTGGAAAACTTATTCAACGGCGATAAGCTACTAGGTGATTAGTTAATACAATTTACGCACTTGTGCAGCTGGTCGATCATCTTGGATTACCTAACCGCACAAATATTGCATTATTTTAGGTGAAAATATGAACAGATTTTTGAACGAAAATTGGAAAGACATAATAAAAGAAGTAGGACCAGCGGTAGCGGACGCATTAACCGATGTTTTTCGTGCGACAATGGGTGCGATGGCTGATCTAGTACCCTTCGAATACTTATTTCCTACAGATTGAAGTCAATCGGTTCTTTCGTAATAAAATCAAACATACGGTCGTTCGATTGCGATGCCAAATCCAGCATTACAAGTTTCCCATACTTATTTTGGATGGGCTGGAGGAGTGATGAGGCAAAATTGACACAGATGAAAATATATGTAATTTATTGTAAATGGGAAATTATTCGAACATACATATGTTGAACATAGCTCATAAAATTTCAACAAGTAAAATAAGATGGGGATGGGCGAGTATGAATATCTATAAACTCGCTTACGTTTCATGAATGAAACAAGTTTTAATAATTTTGTACCTTCTTCGCAAATGAGTTGACCATTCAACTCAACCATGTGATAAACTTACTATTAAAATGTAAAATTGTTGTACTTATTGTAATAAATGTAATGCTTGAATTTCTAATTACGAGTAAGTAGTATTATTGGAAATTGATAGGAATCCTTCCCACCTCCTTGCTATGCGCACGGTACTCTCTCCGTGAGTCACAAATAGTCGTCAAACTATGTGTATCAAGCGATGTTCAATAATTCGAGACAATACACGCAACAGGATCCTTCGAAAAACGAACAACCACTCAAAATAAAGAGATACAAAAATTATTTTTTATTTTGTACGTAAAAAAAAGGCGTGGGTTTGAGCTTAAAAATATCAACGAAACGAGATAATTTATCACATGCTTCAATTTTCGTTATCGTCGTCGTAAACGAGATCACAGCATTATCTCACATTAGATAAAAAATGCCAAGTACCCGGTTGAACGAAATAATTCTATTCGACTTATTTCTGTTCAATAGACATAAGACTTAGTAATTTACAACAAAAAGAGAAAAAAGAAAAACATGAAACGAAGTTCCATTATAGGTAAAAGAAAAAGCACGATTTCGTACAGCTAGAATCGTCAACTCTTTAATGGTTTTTAAAATAAACGAATTAGCTTTCAAGAACGAAAAAAAAACATACCTTCCTATTAGACGAACGTAACAAAAACAAAATCTTACCTTTAATAACAAAAAATAAAAAAATCCTTAAATCGTAGTTTGTACTTTATAAAAAGTATAAGAGTTGGTCGAGATTAGAATGCGCTGTACCAACGCTCTGCGAAGTCAAGAAAGCCAGCTTATGGGCATACTGACAAGGAGCCGGTACTCTGACGGTACCCTAGAACAAATGAAAATAAATGAACGTCGTTAAATTACGATTGTACAAACGCGACGAGTTTTCGTCATATTCTTCAATTCAAGTTGAACTTACACTCCAGTTGAAGTACATATGAGTCATCTTGTACGTCAGACGCTGGAAATGGTCCACTTTCAACCCGGTCGTATCGTGTAGAACGTTGTAATGGGTAGGCGATACCGTTCCTTGGCGCACGGATTGCGAGACCAAGAAGAAATCGAAACTGAAATCAGACGAAATGGGCACGTAAGAAAAGCGAGTCGGACAATCGTTGATTTTTTTCCCCAATTCTACTCACCGATGAGGATTCGTGACTACGTCATCGACGATGGTACCAGGCGGCGGGTTACGATTATTGTTGAATAATCTCGTGTTGATTCTTTTCGTTACAATGATGACGGCAAAACGTAACGCCGTATTCTTTGCTTGATACAAGGGATTCAACTGTTTCTGTAATCAACATACACATACAGATGAGTTGATCGAATCAAAGTACAGCTACTCGTTACAGAAAGTGAAAAATGCAACAAAAAAATATGATCAAATATGACCGTCAGAGTGACGATAGAATTTTCTCAAGGCACTTACAGTAATTTCCTTAATTTCCACATCGTAGACGTTTTTCAAGTCACCGTCCCCGACGCCATCGCGATACATAATAACGGGATTCGGCAGTTTTCCATTCAATTTTGCATATCTTTCCACGGCCTCTGTAATAACATCGAAAAAGTGATATTAAACTTGTTTGCATACGAATAAGAAAAAAAACCGAAGGGTTTGTAACATGTGTACTTCTCTCGCTGAGAAGAATATCGGCAACACTTACTCAGCATATTAATCGGGATACTCGCGGAAAGCTCGTCACCACTACCGTGGTAACCCAACGTCGAGAAGTATCTACCGAAAAGGGAATCCATCGAGGCGACCATAGCGCCGTAACTTTTACGTTTGTCACGCGAATCGTGGCAGACATCGAAACCAACTATCATAGCTTCCTATCACGAACATGAACATAAAAGTCATTTGTAGCGACGAACAAATTGAAAAATATAAATATATTTCTCAAGTTGACTAAAGATTGTTTACCTTTATCGGAATTTCAACGCCCCAGGGCGCTCCGCCAATTTTACAATTAATCTGAATCGTAATTTTCGTCGCGATCGACATCGCGCTCTTCGCCTTAATGTTTTTCACCAAAACGACTTGAGAGGGAACTGCGAACAGAAATGTATACGTTTGTCTTCGGTGCTTTATACAGCTGTGGCGCGTCATGAACAATCAACGACGACCGTACTCGACATACTTACCAGCTTTATCGACGATAGTTTTCTTTTTAATGGCGGAATACCGATCAGATCTGTTATTCGGCACGACGCAAACGATCAACTCAGGATTATACTGGTTGACAGCTTGTTCAATTCCTTGAACGTAAGCCGACGCTCCGTCATTAGGAATAGATACCCTGTACGATAACGAAACGAACCAGTATTAGAGAAACCTTAACGCGTATTCGCGTGGATAAAATATCAAATACTTACGGCTGCGGTTGCGGCACATTAAAGTTCATTCCTCTGCCGCAATCTGCAATCATACGAGCCAAGTCTTTCGCTTCTTGCGACAGTTTAGAGGGGAATATCACTACCCATCTGTTGAGAGGCGCCGATACCAGCAAGGGGGACGTTCTTAAGTTACGAGTCCAATCGACATCCGGACCTGATTGGAATCTTTTTCCTTGTCCAGCGATAATGGTTTCTTGCGGTAAAATACGGCCGTCGACTTCGACCAATCTGTCCGACAATCCTAGACCCCAGTCTTTGAGTTTCTTAGAAACCTTAAAGTGAACACAACATAGAAAGCCGGTGTTATTTTGATCGATTTTACGACGCGCTTAGCGATGCAATAAGGCGAAATATGTATAATGCGTACTTCGGGTATACTGGTTAAACGATTCTTGAAGTTTTCCAAACGTCGTACACGGTCACTTGGCGCAACGGCCGTATGCTCGGCCACCGCCCTCATTAACGTGTAGTTCGATCTCATATTATCGTTAAGACCAGTCATAACGCAAAGTTCTGGAACTAGATACACCAACTCTGGCATTCCTGCTCTTCGATCGCGAGCACTAGTTTTCGAAATTAACATTGGCTGTCGACTGTCGTTGATTTTGGCTTGATATTTCTGAAATAAAAATACACTCGCGATGTAGAAATTGAAAAAAAGTGATAATTTCGCAATGGTGACGGGAAAAAATTTCCCAGTAATTTTACTCACCTGTTGAAAGTACTCTTTGTAAGAAATATGACGTTCTCCATCGCGAGTTTTCTGTTTGAACGTATTTTCCGGAGTTTCATCGAACGCGACGTCGTCTACTTTGTAGGTTTTGTCGTTGTACGTCGTCATCACAGTGCATCCGATAACGGCGGAGGCGAACGCATCTTTAAAACCCTGCCAACACAGACGACGAAAGAAAAATTAGATCGAAGTAATCGGCGTCAAGGCGGAGTAATACCAATATTACACAGTTCCCTTCGTAATTGAGACGTTACTCGACGTCACCTCGCGTCGTTCCTACATAGATCTTACCCTGTCTCCGGCATTTCTCGCAAATTCGCGGAAAAGATCGTAGGCTGTGTCTTTTCGTAAAACTTTGTACACAATTTCCGCTTGCAAGAGAATATCGTACTCGTACTGCGACATCGACGTAATGTATCCGGGCCATAACTCTAAATTGTGTTCCCGAATAGAGACCTGCGTAAAAAAAAAACACAAGAAAAAACATCAAACGCGAGTAAAACAACCGCCTGCGAAGCGAATTTCTCGATGGAAAACGGAAATCTTACCGCTGCTTCTTTATCGAAATAGTTACGTTTAATCAGCTGCAAGTTCATCCTGCCAAGGCATTCACGAATTATGATATTGAATACTTGCAGACGCTGATAGTCACCAGGCTCGACCGTTCCGACCGGTTTAATCGTTATCCGAATATTTTCGTTATCGCTTTGACGTTGCGAATATAATTCCAACGGTTGCTGTTCATCGCAAAACAAAACCAAAAACAAACACCATGTTAGAAATCACGCCCACGCAGATAGTACGGAATAAGGTGGAAAATTTACATTATTTTGACAAAGATTGTGCGACGAAAAAATTGTCGATCCATCGAATAGATATTGTCCGAGACGTTCTCTATGTTCTCGCAAAAATATTTTACGCATCCTCGTGCGATCTTCGGCCGGATTAAAATCAACGTGGAATTTGTTCAACGTCCAATTAGGATTCATGGTCAATCTGAAAAAGTTGGCCTGGATTTTGGTGGTTTGTCCAGACGACCCTGTTGAGAAAGTCGAAGACGACGTAATTAGTGATGCTCGCAAAATATCAAACGCAGATCAGATAGCTCTCTAGTACGCTACATACCTTTTTTCGTTTCTCTTACGCTTTCAGGCCTGCTATGCAACAGCTGACCTTCTTCGTACAACGATCGACCACCGCGAACACCGTAGCGTCCCACGGGGCGTTGTTCGCCATTACCGTTGCCATTTCCGTTACCACTGCTCGCACCATTTCCACTTCTGCCCGCTAAAACGAAAGAAAAAAATGAAAATTATCCAACTGATCGAGTTTGTCTCATCACGGCCAATTCGCGGCAGTTACCTCCGGAAGCACCGCCACTGACGCTCAGAGATTGCATTTGTTGCGTCGGTGGTTGAGCCGCAGCAGCTGCACCCGGTCTTGTTCGCGTCACGCCGCGACCATGAGATTGGGATGGCGCCGACGACGACGACGAAGGCGCAGATGGCGCTGCAGAAGACGCCGGACGCGATGCTACGGACGCAGCAGACGACGCTGATGCGGATGCTGGCGCTGGCGCAGGTTGCGACGGTGGCTTTTTCGACCTTCCCCGGCCGCGAGGCCTATTTCCGCCCTCAGGATTGTCCATGTCTACACATTCAGAAAAAAAAGACACGTTTTTCAGAGCTGACATCAGACATTCGTAAACATAAATTACGCTTATCACCTAATACGTTAATGGCTATGCTATTTCTATTTTCTACACGCTATCGTAATCTTAATAATTTTGCTCGATATGGTACAGAAAATGCAGTTTTCAATTTTTTAAAAACAGTTTCAAAACACAATCCAAATACAGTGCACGATGTGAGAACAATTCTAGGTTTGAAAACTATAACGAGTGTAATTGGGCTCTTGATTTCTTTCTTACAACAACTTGCCTCCACAAAGCCGAGAAATAATGCGCCAAATTCAGAGCTCGATTTTTCAATCGTCGTCAAGTCGATTCAAAATTGTCATGCAACAGAAGAAAATAGAACGAAGAAATCTCCACACGAACTAACTCAACATGGAGAAAGGGAAAAAAACCAAGAAAAAAGAAACTAAAATGAAGAATGGAGCCGACCATGATAGCTTATCAGCTCCAACTTGAAGTAACGCACTACGCAATTACACACAGGCGCCGTTCGTTTCAAACTCTCTCTCCTCTTTTCATTTTCTTGCCTGCGCAGTGCGCAGATGGGGTGAAATACAAAATCTAAATTATTCAAAATGATTTATATAAATAGAACGGCAAAAGCTTATCATTACTCGCCCTGCGGGCAACATTATACTGGTACCAGATGATCAATAGATGCCACGCGTCTTCAATAATATCAAATCGAGCGGTTACAAACATAATGTAGCAACACAATATGTAGGTCTAGGTACTTGGGCGCTCTACATCCATGATTGGTTCACTAATTTACTGTTTCTTATCACCCCGTACTGTAGATATTCGTTCATTAATCAGATAACACTGCTCGTTCGACGCATGTACCTGTACTAAGGTAGCTGTACGTACACGCATGCACGTATACGAACATTTATGTATTTAATTAGCTCGTAATTTTCAACCAAATTATCGTCCCTTGTCGGCCGCATAGTGCAGATATAGAATTAGAATCACACACAATTCATTCACAAACGTGAAAACTGAATTCAACAAAGTTCAAAATGTTCAGTCCTTCAAATATTCAAGGATACAACTTTTTACTCGAAAGCCTAAATAAAGCCTGCCTAATAATTAAATGACCGATATGTTGTAATGAACGACATTGAATAATATGATAGATTGATAGCATATAGCATGCTAAGTTTAAATTTACCTCAAGCTTCAAAGTTGAACAGGAAAAAGATAAGCAAAGATGGTAAACAAAACTAAACAGCGCACTTTTCTACAGAAAAATCAACGATACACCATTAGCATATCCGCGTATCAATTAATAATGAATAACGTCGACGCTATTCGGCTACTGAATCAGTATTTAGCACTCACAAAACATTTTGACTGAACAGTTTTCAGTTCACTTCTCACCATTTAGTTGAAATCAGATCCTTTCCGAGTTTCCGTCACAATCGCGCATCAACTTCTTTGCTACACTGTTGCCAAACTATACATAACGCAAACACTAACAGTAACATGACATCACACAGCGCATCAGTAATAAATTCTACACAACGCTCTACACAGCCACACAAAGTAGTGAAGGAGAGGCATTACTCGCGTGCCGCGCGGTAGTGCAGGGTTCAACTCGATTTCAGCGGTTGGTATGCTACATTCGAGTACTGGGACTGGCGACACGGGTAACCGGTGGGCCGGCGCAGCGACGGGGCGAACGCGAAACAATCATCTGCCACCGACTAGTGCCGGCGTCGGCGCACCGAACATAAGCACATTATTTCAACTTGATTTCGATTTTCAACACTGAAAACCGGCATTTGAAATATCACAGATCGCTCATTTTCATTTCAGTAACAAATAAAATACAATACGACAACGGGATAAAAGAACATTACTCCAGTGTACGGATTGAAAGTTGTATAATGTACTTTGGACAAATTGTTCAATCTACCCTCTCATCAATCATCATCTTACTTTATCAGAATGATCGCGTTTCGTACAACGAATACGAAACAAATTTCCTCATCCACGACGATAAAAAAATTACTTATTCCCTCATCGAATTTATGAAAAGCACGGTTCCAGTTTTCGGCAGTCGCGAAGCTGGATTTCACGTTGCCAACAACAACAGAACTTGAAGTGGACTAATAAAATTTACAGAATATCCACCAATGAAGTTCTATACTACCAGCAGTGCCAACTCAATTTAACGTGTTCAATAAACAAAAGAGTATAAAACACTCGAAATTCGCTGCGGAAATTAATAAAAAGAGTAGATGCGTGAAGTGCACTGTAAACTGCAATTTGCAGCTAAAAAAGAAAATTTCATCACCTGAGCTTATTTCAGAGAGAAAAAAACTACGGATAATATCGAAATTTCACCGGATGCTGAAGTTACCCTCAAAAATTATCGCCTAAGTAAGCGAACCCCCGCAAAACAGTTTCTCTTATGAAGAATAATATTAATTAATCTACGCAACACGGCGAGGGCACACAGCACTCGAACTCACAGCGCACAACTTTGTGGACTTTTAGCGTATCCATTAGATAACTCATTAGAGACGAATAAGTACTCAACATTCCACTTTAAAATTTAATAAACGCTTACCTTAATTTAACGGTGTCGGGTCAAAAACTATAACGACAAAAATAATGTTCTTCCATAAAAATGGCAGAAACGCCAGAAACGACACACACACACTCACCAAAACCGACGAAATTCGAAGATACACAAACGACACCGCGAGGCGATCAATTTCAAGTTACCACTAACACTAAGAATCACTCAACAATCGAAAAAATAAAACCAATTTTTTCTGCATTACTAAATACTACTGCTGTAAGCAACGAAGCTACGATGCAGGACCATAGAACAGGACTAGATACAAGGACACAATAGCTTCTATGTTAGAAGAATGCAATGCAGGACCAGACCTGGAATGATATCGCCTCTCGCATATTCCTTCAGAGCCGACCTTCAACTTATCGTCAACAACCAATCAATTCTCGCCATATTACTCCCACTCCGACAAAAATAATGATCCGCCGTTGTTCACTCATTTCATCATCATTCCTTAAACGATACTAGGTAGCGCTACGTTAGTCGATTATTAAATACAGTGTTGCCACCTTTCGGCGAATTTTATTATTCGGAGTAAAAAATTTCTTTTAAAAGTAGGGCTATTCGGCTCCAAAGTCACGTGATATGTTACGCGTTACTGACGCGTTACATGGCTT
>FIZT01047047.1:0-14376 GCA_900065295.1 Paracoccus marginatus
CGACGTAAAATTCTGAAATTCACCTGGTAACCTAACTTTGACTCGCCAAAACGATTGGAAGCGGTTTCAAAGGTTCCAGAGCATTTTCGAGTTTCTGGAATTTTCCAAAATTTGCTGGAGGCTCCAGAACGACTTGAAACCGCTTCCAATCGATTGGGCAGGTCAAAATTAAGATATTAACCAAATTTCAGTCTTCTAGCTCAATTAGGTAAAATTTTCTTTTTTTTCGGACATAGATATTTTTAAGCAAGCCCAAAAATCAGAGGATGCAGCTTAGCACCTGAAATTTTGGTTCTGGGCTTCTTTCTACATGCTCTATCGATTTGTTTTGGTTTGGGGTCAAAATTTTTTTCCGAATTCTGGTACTTCCCTTGTAAGCAGCTTTTTGACTAGTACGTAGTGCAAAAAAATCTGAAAAAATTCTCAAAAGTTTATTACCACTCGCCGTATACACCATATAAGTTTCAAAATTTTTTAGTTAATTAGGTACCAAAATGGACTTTTTCAACGGAAACCCTATATTTTGAGGGTTGTGGGAAAGAAGTGGTGGGGTGGGAGGTGGAAAATCCACCCTAAAATTTTTTTGGTGTCTTTAATAATGTCTGATATTTAGTTTTGAAAAGTAGCTCTTAGGCAGACTCACCTATCTTCCCTTTCGTTATGACGCCTGAAAAAGTGTACCGATTGAATAAAATATTTAATTTTTGTCGAAAATGGGGCTGTACACGGCGGTGCGATTAAATGAAAAATTTTCTTGTCAATTTTCCCGTCCAACTGATTTACTTCATTTGCATTTTCTGCTGCTTTTGAAAAATTCAAGAAAAATTTTGAAAATTCACTCAGACAGCTGAAACTTTTATCCTATAGGTTCAGATATGCCATGTTCGTTCCATAACTCAAAACTAAATCCCAATTTACCTAGGGTGACGAGATGTCCGAATTCACTCATCAGCTGTCGCCCAACCTATAACCGCCCATAAAATCTTTCAATTCGTGTTACACACACTTACAAACCTTTCTAGTTCACATATGTGTGACCTCCCGACCAACCCTCGACTTCTTGCACATATGCGATTCATTGTTCAACATTCACCGTTGGTGCCACGCGAGTAGAAAAATATGTATTACGCGAAGGTAAGTAGCTATGCCAATTTTTATGCGAAAAAGTTCACCAAATGGGAAAGTAGATTACGATTAATTCAGCGTCGACTTTGTCTACGCAGCGCAGATCGCAGACGTCAACGCGTATAGGCTTATCCATTCCACGTACACATAAATAAAATAGGAATAATTAAAAGCCTTCATGATACATATATAACAAATAGGTGTTTTTAATTAAAAGAATTCAGTTTTACTGATTGCGATAAAAGTGTGCGCATTCTGTGCCTAGTTGTTGTAGAAATGAATCTATTCGAGTCACGCCGTTTGTCGCATTTAATTTTCATAAGAGCACGAAAAACCGGTTGAACGCGACGCGCACACGAGTTCTATACAAACATATTTATTATTTTGTTGTATTTCGAAGTAAAAAAATTTTATCAGCGGTTAAAATTTAATTTTCATCAACGTGCGGTGCCCGTCGCTCGCCCCGCCGCCCTATTCTTAGACTCTGATTTACTTGGTTGAATACCATCTCACGTTGCGGTTGATCGTGAAATTTAACTGTAAACTGCGGTCGTTCGCCGCCTAAGCCGGCTAGATCTTACCGAAAGAAAAACTACCTGGCGACTGCTGTTATTGCATCTGAGTTACATTTTCAGTGCAGTAATTTTTATGCAATACAATGTAACAATGTGTACTATCTCGCCGGATGTATCTACTAATTAGCATAAACCGTTGCTGGTTTCTTAATTTTAATCGTTCGCGTTCGGATTCAATAAAGCGAATCTGGCGCGGTATAGAAAATATTCGAACCCGGTGATCGCGTTCGTATTACCTCCACGAGCATCTCCACCCTCTCGTGTCCCTCTTTCGATTACTTACATCGAATGGAAGAAATTTCAAACAGTATTATTCCGCTTTGTTGTCGCGTCTCGTACACAGAGTGCACCTATAAAGGCTGCTTCGTAGGTTTACCTATAAATTGAAGCAACCGCGTATTAGAATGCTCGCATCTTCACATAGATTTCTTATTGTAGCGGCTGCGATAAACAAAAGCGAAACTGCGTAAAAAAAGATTGCACAAAAATCATCGTCGTGGCTCGTCTTTCGAGTGTTATAAAAAAAAATTGCATAAAAACCACAGCTGTCTAATTAGGCCTATTTATCTTCGGTTATTCTCACGAAATAATCTGTTATTCGTGTGTTGATACCATGCGAAATTTTCTGTTTTACTTGTAGGTAATACGTGGCGCGTCTGCGCATCTATAGCGTGATTCTACGAAACTAGATTAGGCTTTTAATTTCTTAAGTAATAAGCGATATATCAAATTAAATGATGTGTTTCTTTTGTTTGGTCGTTTGTACTAATTTTCCAACTGAAATTCGTGAGATCGCGGTGTTAGATGACGTATCGATTAATATGCAGTCTTTGATTCGTGCTGTTTGCTCATTTTACGTTAAATTCATGTAAATTATCTAATCAAATTAGAGATGAGATTTACCAATGGAGGTCTATTGGTAAGCTGATACATGTGCCATTAGATGCGTCGTGGAATTTGAGAATTTCCCCTACCACTTTTGTATTCAATATGTACCTACCTCTGCCTACCTACTTATTTTGTAATGGTGCAAGCTACGCTTTGTCGTAGGTATACTCGAGTATGATATTTGCAAAACACCTTCGCGCATTAAATAAGTTGTCTATTTTACGAGCTCTACCACAAGCATCTCGCATGGGTACATTTTTTTCACACACAATTTATTACCCTGTGTAGAGTTAATCTTCGATTGCACTACTTCGAGTTGATAAAATGAAAAGTATTTATGAGAATAAATGTTCCATTCGGCGGTATTATACATAAATACGACTAAGGCACGGCGTAGACGTTGCGAACCGTATATAAATATTTGCTTGAAATCAACACTAAAGGTGTGATAAGTGCGCAGACAAAACATCAGGCACCTACGCAATTTGATATGTGGTATTATGTGCCATATAATACGATTACAATGTCCGTATAGTAATACGTACGTGTATGTGCCTATGTGACGAGTACCTTGTTCGTACGTACTACGTACGCATACCTTTGCCAATGCTTACTTGCTGTGCGTGCCTTGAACTTAAAAAATTTGAAGGAAAACGTGACTTAAAAATCAACGTCGAGTTGTTTTTGTCGAACTTCAAAATGTGTATTCAAAGTCGATATATCAATGAAAATATGTGACCTAGTTTTTGGTGTCTGTTCTAAACATTATTATTGGTTAGGGCGCGAATTGAATGTTATGAATTTTAAAGGAATGTTGAATTTTTGACCGTCGCAGTGAGACTGAGTTTTTCGAAGAAATTGATAGCGATAATGAGAGAACTCTGGCCTTTGCTGGAATTTCGAAAAATTTAGTGTTTTCAATGTACGTGGGTGAAAAGTAATTTTCAAACGCATGAGCGAGGAGGTGGATTCAGCATTCAGGCAAGGACAGAGAGAGCAGAGTAGCCCATGGTGGTAAAATTTTGATGGAGGCAATTTCCTATTAAATTTTTTTTTGAATTCGTTCAGTTTTCAACAATTTAATTTAATTTAACAATTTGTTTAAAACATCAATTTTTCGAAAGACATAAATTTTGTAAAATTAATCGATTTATCAAAATTTGTCAATTTTTAAAAATTCGTTATTTTCCAACTTTTAAAATTTTTTCGAATTTGTCAACTTTTTCATCAAATTTATTCAAAAAAAGATTTATCAATTATTCAAAACTTCATATTTTCGAAATTCTGAATTTTTTCAACTTTAAATTTTCTTGCAAAATTTTTCAATTTTTCAAAATTTAAAAATTCTGAAAACTTATCAATTTTTCATAATTTCTCAATTTCATTCGTCAATTTTTTTTAAATTCTTCATTTTTTAACTTTTAAAATTTTTTGAATTCGTCCATTTTTTCATCATATTCTCAATTTCATCAATCGTTTGAAACTTCAAATTTCCAAAATTCTGAATTTTTTCATCTTTCAATAAAGTAGTCAATTTTTTTAACGTATTAATTTTCCGAAATTCTGAATTAAATGAAATTGTCGGGAAAAAGCGAATTTAGAAGAACAAATAATTTCTGAATTTTGAAAAATTGATCAATTTTTTAAAATTAATGAATTAAAAGAATTGACTGAAAAAAAAACTGAAAGTTGGAAAATTTTGCAGTGCCATATAAAAGGTACATAGCCTGGAGGCACAAACTTCGAAAAAATTGGCGAATCTTGATTTTAAAAAATGGGCAAATTCAAAAAAATTTAAAAGTTGAAAAATTACGAATTTTTAAAAATTAACGAATTTTGCTAAATCGATAAATTTTTCATGATTTCTCAATTTCATTCGTCAATTTTTTTTTAAATTCTTCATTTTTCAACTTTTAAAATTTTTTGAATTCGTCCATTTTTTCATCAAATTTCTCAATTTCATCAATCGTTTGGAACTTCAAATTAATTCTGAATTTTTTCATCTTTCAATAAAGTACCTCGTCAATTTTTTAACGTATTAATTTTCCGAAATTCTGAATTGAATGAAATTGTCGGGAAAAAACGAATTTAGAAAAAAAAATTCTGAATTTTGAAAAATTGATAGATATTTTTTAAAATTAATGAATTAAAAGAATTGAAAAAAAATTTTAAAAGTTGAAAAATTACGAATTTTTAAAAATTAACGAATTTTGCTAAATCGATAAATTTTTCAAAATTTAGTTACCTGTCAATTTTGAAAAACTGATGTTTCAAACTAATTGTAATTCGTTCATTTTTTAGCAGTTCTTAAACATATTCAATTTAATGACATATGAAGTGTTCAAAACCTCAAAATTTTCAAAATTTCAATTTTTTTTTGTAATTTTCAAATGAATTTGCATATCTTTTCATCAATATTCTTTGAAACTTCTAATTTTCAATATTTTTCAGAATTTACTGATTTTGTGTTCATTTTTTAAAACAATTTTATCTAGTTTATTAATTTTTCGAAATCGCCAATTTTGTTAATTCGTCCATTTCAAAATCATTTCAAAACTTCAAATTTTCAAAACTTGTAATTTTTACAACTTTCAATAAATTTCAATATTTGTCAGTTTTTTTTTATATTCGGTTATCAATTTTTCAAAATTCGTAATATTTTTCATTTATCAGTTTTTCGAAATTCCGAAATTTTTCAAAAATTTATATTTTTTAAAAATACATTATTGTCAATTTTTTCCAGGTATTGGACAGTTTTTCAATTCATCAATTTTTCGAAATTGGTATAATTTACGAAGGTTGTCTGAAAAGTTTGTCACAAAGGGCTCTCACATAACTACAGCGACCGCTGATAGCTCATTCGAAAGGTTGAAATCTTGGCTACAATTTGGTATATTGGTGGTTTTGATACGATCATTACTTTTTTGATAAGGCAATTTGAAATACTTAATAGTTGGTCAAATCCTTCGATGAGGACTTGATGAGGGGTCTTCCGCTGCAATAATCATCTTTGACTCTGTATGGCCACCCTAAAATTTGGTACACCACTTTGACACTGTAGAACGATCGTAGGCATCATCACCATACACTTCACGTAACGCGAAATGAATTTTTTGCCAGATTTTGTCTCGTAAAACTTCGATTTTTATGTAATCGTTGCTCAGTTTTCAGCTTCCGACCCAAGAATTTTTTTGAACTCATTTCAAATTGCTCTTATCAAAAAAGTAATGATCGTATCAAAACTACCAATATACCAAATTGTAGCCATGATTTCAACCTTTCGAATGAGCAGTTACATTTCTCTTCGAGTGAGAGCCCTTTGTGACAAACTTTTCAGACAACCCTCGTAGAATGTTTTTTTTTTCAATTTTTGAGTATTAGGAGGGTTAAGAATATTTTTGTTTTTAAATTTTTAGTCTTTAAAAAAAAAATGACTACATTTTTCGCCACAAGCCTAGTCAATTTTTAACATTTTCGAATTCGCATTCAGACTCTCCACTTGCCCACATCCCTTTTGAAGTCATTAGGCACTTTTATGAAACAGTTACGATATGTGAAACTAGTCTCGTTCAGCGTTCAATATACCGCAGGAATACTGATTCTATCAAGATTAAAATTTACGCCTCGTTTTGTACCACTTAGCTACCATATACCTCTATATAGCTAAATGTAATCCATAGAAAAGAAAGGATGTATAAAAAACGAAGGAAAAAAACACGTCGCATAATTACTTTACGTTATATAGGTAGGTACAGGTAGTGGGTATACGACGAATGAAAAAATGAAACGTTTAAATTGTAACGAGCACACGACGCGACACACGTTTTTTTCCTAACAAATTATCAAGTATTTTCACAGTCTTAAGTAATCCGTACACACGTTGAAGTGAATGATTAAAACAGCGCGAGAGATTTGTTTGTTTGGTCAAGAATACCTACATACAATTTCAACGTATAGCAGTGCAGAATTAATTTCACGTATTTTAAAATACCCGTATAGTAGGTATAGTACCTACTTCATAGTGTTGTGGGGCGACTCGCGTCGTAAATTTTTGACACTCGTATACTCGCGTATTTAAATCTCCGCTCAAAGCCTACCGCTGAGTATGACATAGACGAGAAGAACTTTTTGGTAAAAGATTTAGGCGTCAAGAATGCACTTTTTTCTGCGCCAATCTCGAAACCTAACATGCTTTGTCGTTTAGCTGAACGTAATCCAGGACATTGTGGCGCGAAGATTATGTTTCATCATGATGATACGCCGATCAAAACTTGATAATTTTTCACCTTTGAGGATACATTTATAATGATTTATCCTCGCGTATTTCTCGTCGCTGATTTATCACCGAAACTGCGCTAAATAAGGTAAAAGTAATTAAAACTGGCATAGACGCTATCGCGACTCGTAGCTAACATTTTGTTTATACAACAATCGATAAATTTTTCGAAAAATTACGCTCGATATTTCATCTCGACCTAGTTCACCAATGCTTTGATTTATTTTAATTATATTTCAACCTACGCCGAAGTCGAATATTGACATTTGATCGGGGGAAATAATACGTATTCGTAGATATCATTCGTGGAAGGGACGACGCGACGCGACATCGGAAGCTGAAATTTTCGACGTGTAGATAAAATTGCATAATTTATTCGCCGTAAATACATCACCTCACGCACGAATGGCGGCCGCGGAGACTTGAACGAGCGTGTTTGTGCGCGACAAGAACAAGACGTACGAGTATCGCTCTAATGAAATTACATAATCGGCGGGTTAATTTTTTTCAGCTCGAATTGAACTTAATGATGGCATTCAAAGTGGCGAAATTACGCCGGTGATATTATAAAAAATTTAATTTGTTCGTATTCGACGATTGGATGGGCTCGTGAAATAGAAATACGACGTAATTCGTTGCTTTCGGTATAGTAAGCTACATATATGCCTTACAAGGTGATTTCGTTCTAGCTATAGAGCTACGAGATTATTCGCCAGGAAATTGGAGATATATGATTCGTTATATATCATGATATTATTTGTATACGTACGTTCGTAGGTACCCGAGTGCAGGTTTACGTACACGTAAGAGTAATTTTAGCGCGATGATTATGCATTTTTTTGGAAAATTGACCGGTCTCGAGAGTTAATTTTGTAAAAATTACCTTCGTCTGGTGAACTGATTCGAAACGAAATCGTATTAAAAATCAACAACGGGCCGAGATAAATTAAAGCGATAACGATCATTATTAAGAGAATCGTGTAAAATGCCACCATTATGGGCAGTTCGAGTAAAACGAGAGAAACGGGGAAGTCAAACGAGCAAGGAGAAATATTTCAAACGTACATAGAGGAGAACACGATGCGGTGCACATTTTACAAACGATACGGAATGCGTATGTGTGGTAACACTGCCCGAGGTGTGGGTGTGGGTGAGTGTACGGCTCGGCGGCTCGGCCTGTCGATAAATGGAAATAAAAGACGGAGCTGGGGCATGAATGACAAGGTGAACAATAAAAAATATCAGCGTGGATACCTTCTAATGTGTAATGTCCGATCTACTTTTCTTTGTGCATTTTTTTTTTAAGGTATTTAAAAAGTTTATTTTGTTATAAATGAATATCACGGACGTAATTGTGTTGCACGATTAAACGATTTGAACCTTATAGAGCCTTGATCTTATACGTAGAGCCGATTATGAAATAGCTCGGCCGTATTTACATATTTGTTTGCCGCGTTCGAAAGTTCCCCGGCGTCTGCTAATGAAATTGAAAATTTTCAACGCAATTTCGTTTAGGTGGTAAGTAAACACCAGACGCGATCTAGCTGCGTAGAGGCGTTCAAAGCGTCGTAATTAATGTTGGGATTTTATGTCTATTATAAAAAGCGCGTTTATTTTCTCAGTTTTTTGATTCGTATTGTGCGAGCTTCGAGCGTACACCGGAGACTCTTTTGTTAGATGTTTATTTAATCTGGAAAAAAAAAGAAACGACCACGTTGAAATTCTTCGTTATCCTATAGGTGCATGGAGCAGGGAAAGTAATTCATGCAAAAGCCATTAGCCAGCATTCGAAGGTATATTTATATATTGTTCGCGTTTCTGTCTCGTGTTCTACGTACAGATATTGCGTAATTTGAAAGATACAATTTTTCACTAGTATTTATGAAGCCAGATCTGGAAACAAGGCGAAGAATTTCTTTTGCGACCGTGTTTCATTAAAATACCTGCAACTGCTGTAACGTCGTCGACGTCGTTATCTCGCCGCGCTTGTATCGAATAACTAAATGCGTGTTTCGTGTTTGAATTCGTACGAGTGTCGTTTTAATCAAAACTTTACCCTATTTTTAATTCGGTTTTGGATTATGAATGGATTATGTCATCGTGTGTGTACCTATTCGTCTGTACGAGTGGTTGCTTTAGTTGCTTGTCGAGTACCTACGAGTTTATTACGCCTTTTTATGAATTCGCTTCCGAGATGTTGTGTACTCGACACATACACAATACACAGTCATGTCAGTGCGGTTCGTGATCTGGGACAAAATTGTAAAAACTTAGAGTAGCGGCGATGGAAAATCGAAGGAAAAAAATTATGAAACGAGTTCTGAAAAAATTTCATTTTGATTTTTGAAAAATTTCGATTTTTTTTTTTTAAATTCCCAAGTTGAAAGAAATTCTGGATTTTTGATTTTAACTATCCTATCAATTTTTTAAAGAAAATTGCCGATTCTGAAAAATAAATTGCGGACTGAAAAAGTACTCGATTGTAGAATTTTTAATTTTTGAAAATTGTTTATTGTTTACACCACTTAATTAATTCTGTAAAAATTTTACTAATTTTCGAATTTTGGAAACATTCATGCCTGAAGTTCTGAAAAACTGTTTATTGAAGAAAATTCAATTTTGATGTTGTACAATTTCGATTTTTGGGATTTTTTCAAGTTTTACACGATTTTTTAAAAATAATTTTGAAGATTGAAAAAATATATACTTTTTCAAAATGCTCAGTTTCTAAATATTTTTTGGAAATTTTTTTATGTTTTAAATTTTTTTTATTTTTTAGTACCTTAGAACGCCTTAAGCTTGAAAATTTAATACTTTTGAAAAACGTTAAATTCTTATTATAATTTCGAATTTTTTTTTAAATTGATTTTTGAAAATTTCCTAATTTTTGAAAAAGTATTCTGTTTAAAATCGTTCTTCGTCAAATTATTGTATAACTTTTTTTTTTCTTCTTGAAAATTGTCGGACACCAATAATTTTTTATAAAAAGAAAAATAATATTCCATTTTCAAATGATTATCTAATTTTTAAAAAATTCTAGATTTCAAATCCTAAAAACGTTTAATTTTTTGGAACAATTTTCGAGCTAAGGAATTTTTATTCTTAAAAAAATGATCCATTTTTCACAATTATCTCAATTTTTTGGAAATTGTTTTTCATTTTTTTTGTTTTGCATTTTAAAAAAAAAATCAAAATTGAAAATATTTTAAAGATTTGTTGAATTTTCAAACAGTTTTTTCAAGCATTAAGTTTCAAATTCAAAAATTAAAATAAAAAATGAATATCATGTTGAAAAAAGAAAGATGCAATTTTAAAGCTTCAATAAAAAAATTGCAAGTTTGATTTTATTGAAATTTTCTCAATTTTTGAGGAATTTTTATTGTTTAAAACAATTTTAACTTCGAGAAGGTCCCATTTTTTACTTTTTTTTCAAACCAAATTTTAGGATTTTTTTTTAAAAAGTCTGGAACTCCTTCCAATTTTTCATGGAAGATTTAATATTATGTACAGTTTTAAAATAAATTCATTCCATGTCAAATCATACGCAAAGTGGAGGTCGTCGTTGTCGTGGTGGTGGTGGTGGGGGGGGGGGGGGGGGGGGATAACTTTACCAAATAATTTTTTTTTCAAGTAGGTACATGAATAATTTCTGTCGGTGTATGTGTATTGTGTATTGTGTATTTGATTGGAACTGAAAATTTTGACTTCAGATTCAAAGTGATTATGTACGTGCCCACGGTAGGCTGATGGAGCCTCCGGCTCGAAACAGTATGTGGAGGTTTGGATATCCGAATCCGGTCGATTATAACGACAACGAGTTGTACTGCGGCGGCTATTCAGGTCTGTAATCTTTTTTATTTATGTAACACACTGATCTGATACATATTGCGCATATTGGGCAACGGGTAATGCGTATTTCGAGTGGCAGAGCTCCCAAAAAATTTTCGAGCATTCTGCGTGAAAGGGGAGAGGAGCAGGTCTTTTTAAAGAAACATGCGTTTTTTTGTGTGCGTTTCAACCCGCCGAAATGGTGAGAAAAACTCTTTTTAAGTGCGTAAAAGATGCAATTGGAGTTTCTCCATGCTATTTTTCTTGGATCATGAAAGTCGAACCGCTACACACAGGTGGAAAAATTTCAGAATACTTACTTACCTATTTCCGTATACTTACTTACTCTTATATGGAAGACTAAACTTTCGTGTGGCGAAACGGTCATTAAAAATGATTGAATTGAAAACAGACGGTGAATTCAAGTTCAGCGGGTCAAACTACTCTAATTTCGACCCTTAACGAGATCATTTATCTATCGCAAAATTGGCAAAATTGATTTTTCCGAAAAAAAAAAAAACTGCAAAAATGTAAATTTCTTAAATTTGCGCAGTAAGATCGAGTGAAGGGTCCAAATGGAACTCGAATTCGCGATTACTTTTTCTCATCTGACTATTTTTAGTGATTGTTTCACTAAGATACGAAAGTCTTTCATTTAATACGAGTCGAGTAGGTATATGCGCCAAGTCGGTATGTTGGAATATATCGCAATCTGCAAATTTTCCACCTCCTTTTGTAGCAGTCTGAGCGTTGGTCCAAGAAGGATGACGGTGCCGGCGGTGGTTTACGAAGAGATAGAAACACAAATTGCATTCGTATTCGAGTGCTAAAAACGACTTCTCGCGTCAATTTAAACTGACGGGCTAACAAACGCAAAAATTATTGTGTTTTTACTTTTTTTTTTCAAAACGAATATGAACTTTGGGCACCTGCTGTTACCCTTCCCTTTCACGTATAGAAGAGCTTTAAAATTATCTGGGCGATCTCCCACTCGAAGAAATAATAAACCACCCAACCGAGATTGATCAAAATCCAAGATATGTTTTTTTTTTCACTTCACCCTAATAAGTATAGGCAAAGCTGCCTGCCAGTACTAGCTACCGTCTACATTGTTTCAATACGTCATGCTACTTACATTGTACAGCTAGTCAGCTACCTGTGCATAATACGTACCTACCTACCTACCTACCTACTACATCTACACACATAGACATACGTAGACATACGTAACCTAATAGCGCGACGCTACATTATGTGACGCGTGCTCGCGAACAAAGTGCGCTGCGCAGCAAAGTGAGCAAACCAGTATAAGTACCGTTGGTAGTTGGTACCTACATACATATGTACCTATTCTGTATTGACGCGGCGCCGGCGGGCGCGGCGCGAGGTTCACTTTCAGCATCACCGTCTAGTGTAGTGAAATGGTATCGCCGGCGCCACCGCGTGACTCGACGCTAATGCAGAAAATTCTTTCGCTTCCCTTTCGTTTTCGTTCATTTTCCCTTTTACTTTTACACTCTATACAAACTAGACTAAGTAGTAAGTACCTAGGTACGCAGGCAGATGTGCTCGAGTACTTATCGCGGTATCGTCATCCTCTTTTGATCAAGTAATTATGTACTTAGTAGATTCGTGCCACTGTATCTGCAAATCGATGCTGTATCGGTAGGTAGGTAGGTAGGTAGGTAGGTAGGTAGATATGTAGTTGGTTACCTAGTTAGTTAGATTGTTAGATGCATAATTATTTGTATTTTTACATATGTACAAAACACTTTGACCATTATTTTTAGTGCAGTGGTTGCAGAATGGAGGTAAATGCGGTATATGCGGCGATCCTTATCATCATGCAACGCCTAGGGCGCACGAAGCCGGCGGAGAATTCGGCAGAGGCATCATCAGCAGACACTACTTTTCCGGACAAGTACGCTAAACTTTCTTTGCAAACCAAAAGTATAAATTACCTACGTTTACATATGCCTAGACCTACCTATGAATACTTGTAGATACAGAGAGGTGCATATTTGTGTACACTGTACAGCGTATATTTAGTCAGCTATCGCATGGTATCGCGTTCACTCGGCACTACGAGCAATGCGCAGAGCTCACTACCCATTAGCAAGGTGTTTAGTTGATGTGGCGACGGCGGTGGCGGCGATAGCGACATATATAATAATTGATTATTTTGTATTATATCTTTGCGTAGGTTATTGACATAGTCATCGAACTCACTTCTAATCACAGAGGAAGGTTCGAACTTTATCTCTGTCCGAACAACAATGCGAGATACGAAGCGACGCAAAATTGTCTCGACAGGTAGGCCTACGCGTACGTCTATTAAGTACATACTTATAGGTAGTTAGTTAGTTACTATACATAGGTATAATAGGTACTCGTATGTAAAAATAAAATGAAAAGTCTACGCATTTCGTATTACCTACTTACGTTAGATGGGTAGCCAGTAGCCACTAGCCATGTATCATGTACTTACGCTTATGCAATATACCTAGGACCTACAATATTCTCGTAATACAGTATCATGTTTGTTTTACATTGCTCGCAGATATCCGTTGTACGTTTACGGTACGAGAGAAGTTAGATATTTAATACCAGCAGATTCTAGTAAAAAAGAAACATTTTACTATAAAGTTAGATTACCACCTTATTTGACCTGCTCGCAATGTGTTCTTCAATGGACTTACTACACAGGTACGACACGACACGACGCCACATAAGCGTACTCGCATACATTGCATGATTGCATGTACGTAGTAAATTTATCTACTCTACTCTACTCTACTCTCTACTGTTCTCCTTTCGAACCAAGAGTATGCAATTTTATTAACGCGCGCTCGTTTTCGTTTATGCGCAGGTAACATGTGGGGTAAATGCGAGAATGGCTCCGAAGGTTTAGGTTGCGGCCATCCGGAAACGTTTAGAAACTGCGCCGATATCAGGATAGTGAGCAGCTCGTCCGGATTACCGCCGCAGTTTGTTAATCACGTATTTACGCATTCGGCGGCCTTTTTGTCGAGAGATTTTTCTTTGAAATCTGGACCGCAATTGTCATATCCAAACGTCGTCAGGTAACACTACCAACCTACTTGGTTTGGTACTCCATGCATGCATACGTGTGTGTGTGTGTGTGTGTGTCGTGTGTGGTACCACAAATTGAATTCGTTTCTTCGAGCTCATATTACGCATCGTACATAATGTACTATGTATGTAGGTAACATAACATACATAACTAGAGCTACATTACGTATTTTCGGTTTCAGCTCTCAAGTATGCACAGCCAGTAAAAAGTATCAAATTATACCAGGCATGGATAAGTGGTGCCAGTCGAATTGCGTAAATTTTCCGTCCGTGTGCCCGAAAGATTTTTGTAGCTGCCCGTAAGTGGTTACCTCTTTTACTTGTACCGACCTTTTACGCCAATAAATGTAGGTAGTAGGTACCTACAATACATGTAACTGCGTAGTTACCTCCCAAGTCCTAGTACGTACTCGTACACTTACAATACAACATATGTATGGTATGTCTATGCAGAGTTGGACCCAATCGGCGAGCCACTGAGAAAATCTCGATGGACTGCGCTGAGAATGCGCCGATGAGAGTAGAAATGGACTGATGATTTTTATAAATTATTATAATTCATGAAAGCATAAAACAGAAAATATTTTTCCA
>FIZT01047048.1:0-18220 GCA_900065295.1 Paracoccus marginatus
ATTCGAATCACTGATACGAATCCAGTTCTAAAAAGTGGATTCGAATCATTTTTTTCGAATCCAACTGGATTCGAATCCTCTCCAACCTTGCTTGATACCCTATTCGAATATGTAATTTGAAGTTGAAATATTTTTCACACTCGAAAGCTTATACCTTCGTCGAAGATCGGAAAAAGAAATCTCGAATATCGTGAAAAAATCGATTTCGGACCCGATTTTCGAATCGAACGCGAAATTTCGATAAATTTCTACGCCCCACATCGAGGTATAACAGTTCGAACAACTGTCGCCGATTTTTGATTTTCAAAGCTCGTCTCATGTTGAAAGAATCTGTCAAAAATGAATCATCCATCTTCAGAATACTAACGATTACCTGACATTCTTGCAGAGTACCCCGATCGCTACTCAAATACAAAGAAAAAAGAGCATGCCAGATTTTCAAGTTTTACCAAACGCTACAACCGGCATGTCTCGCGAAGAAGTCTCCGTCTTAAGTTCAGCTCGACGGGAAGAAATGCGAAGATTACAAGAAGAAAACGAAAGACTACGCGCCAATCCTCTACTATACCTAGTCAGTCCACAAATTAAAGTACGTACGAGCGTATTTATATGCGCAAACAAGTACTTACCTATGTTCGTAGATGTACTAATTTCACGTGTATTTCTGCGCAGGAATGGTTCTCAAGACAACAGTTACTTATGTTAGTTTTATTCGTAAATATATCCTTAGCCATCGTATTCTTTAAACTGTTAACGTAGCGAAGACAGGACTCGACTGACGAACGCGAAGGCAACTGGACGAGACGAGACGAGAAGCACCATCGAAAATGCACCGGCCAAAGGCGACCGCCTCGGCCCTTCGAAGAAATGTTTTTTATAATATTCGTAGAAGCACAATGAGGTACCGCGAGAGAGAGAAAAGATGCCGATAAGAACGAACCCGAAAGAAATATACCTACCATCCGAGGATACCATACGTTGTTATTCCAAATTTAATTCTAATTTTGTATTTTTATTTTTGGAATAGTACTTCTTTTAATTTTTTCGGAATTATTTTAATCTCTCTTTTTTTCTATTTTCTTTGAAAAGTTATATTCACTGGATGTCTGTTGTGTAAAAAAAAAAAATTATTAAGAAAACGACCACAAGTATTATGTTTTTACCTTTTAAGTCTGTTTCGTTTGTCTCTTTAAATATTTATGTGTAAATTATTTTTCAATTTAACGAATTTTAGATGTACGATATACGACGCCTCTACAAATATACGTTATTTTTTGTTACCCACGAGTGTGTCGAAATAGAATGCAGGAAGGGATGGAAGCCGATGGAAGCCGATAAAATGATTGATGGTAAATTAGATAGAAAGATTTAATTTTTCTAAAAACAACGTTTGCAATTACAGCTGAACACTGGATATGCTCTGAAATACTTATACATGATGAAAAGCGCAAGCTGAACATAAATACACTGGCAACGGACTAGAAACATAGTAATTGAATACGTGAGAAGAATACACGTATGAAATGGAATTCATTTTTGTTTTTTGATTTTAGCTTCGAGCTTTCTGACGTACATTTTCGGTGCGTAGTAAAAGAAGAATACATTAATTATCACAGTAATGATATACAGCCCTATGACGAGGTACTCGTTAGGCAGATGACATTTAGAAATGACGTATTGGTCTGGAGTGAACAGAGCCTGGAAAATATGCCAAATTATTAATCGATAAATATGCGTTGTTTTTTCACTCGATCAAAGAGCGAGGCTGAACTTACCAGCGAAAAGCTAGGATTCGGTTTATTCCTCCAGTTGAACGAGGGTATCGTATACTCGTGGATGTCTTTTGAATGAATGGTGTGGCATCCGTGGTGAGTGTGGCCGCTGAATATGACTCTGGGGTAAAGGATATTCAGCAGCTGGGGAAGAGAACAAAATATTAGAAAAGTTAAGAAATGAGCTTAACACGAATAAGCAATCGTTACTCACAAAGTCTGTAGCCTCTTGCGATAAACAATCCCATTTTTCTTTGAATTTGGTCATTTTTTCGTAGTACGGAGCTTCGTCGGTTTCGTTACAGTTCGCGTCGCTTTCTCGATAAAGTGGAAAGTGCTGTAGACGAATTTTTGAGGAGGAAAAAAATTTGAAAATACGTAGAATATTTGGACGAAATGAAATGAAATGAAAAACTCACTTGAAGTAAAATAGGTCGAGAGTAACTTTTGAGCTGCATTCCTTGGTAACATTTTCCAGTCCCGTTGGTGCATTTCAGTCTACCTAATTTATGTGAACAGTTAATTCAATGAGAATGGAATTTCGTCGCGAAATAGAATTATTGTATTGAAAAGATGATTACTTCCGATGTATTTAATTTGTGCTTCAGCTTTGTTGCAAATGTGACAACCGTCGTTTTCCAAAGCCATACTGTTGATGAGCACAAAATGATTGTTCTTTTTCGTCACCAACTGGACAGACGGTGCTTTAAAAGTTGTACTGAATCTGTGCTCTAGATAAGGATGCATCCTGCAAAAGGTATAAATTAATTAGGATATTTTTTTTTCAACACTGATTCCCTTTGAAAGCGAACTCACGCGTAGTGGAAGCCAATATCGTGGTTGCCAGCGACGACATACATTTCTGTTCTGTTATTAATTCGAAAAAGTTGAAAAAATCTTTTGACGTAAGTAGAATACACTTCATCAGGACTGAAACTCCCTTCGTCGAAAATATCACCTGAATAAAAAGTAAAAACACACGTAAATTTATACCGTCATTGTCGTACGCAGAATAGAGAAAATTACCTCGAAACTCACCTAATATGAAAACTACCTCTGGCTCGTGTAGTTCCAGCAACGTTTGGAATGATTGATACATCTGCCATTCTCTAGAAAAACGAAACAGTTGATAGTTTTATCTGTTAATGTACTCGTTTTATCAAGGACTTACCTTCGTAGTTTGTCAAACCAATGTCCTTTTCGAGTACCGAGCAAATGGACATCTGCTATGAGAGCTACTCGCAAGACGTCCTTATCCGGTACTTTGGCTACGGTGCCATTGTCGAGGGGTTTTTTCAAAACTGGCCATGAACACTGCGGGTAAATAAAGAGTATTAGTTACAGTTGAAATACTTACTTAGTAGAAATCACAATATTTAAACACTTACCTGGTATATTACGATGTAATAAATGAAATACTCGCAGAATACAAATACGAAGAGGAAAAGAACTGCGGGCAAAGTTATGAGGTGATACATCAATTTGTCAGTGCAAGAATTTAAGTAAATAATTAATGTTGAGATCAAAATAGTAATCAATATTAAAACTTTAAACTTTAGTACAAACTAGTACAAACTTTCGGTTTTTCGAATTTACGATAAGATAACTTAGGTAACTAGATGATAAGAAACGCGACGTAAATAAATAAAA
The DNA here is from genome assembly GCA_900065295.1 of Paracoccus marginatus. Taxonomy (NCBI): domain Eukaryota; kingdom Metazoa; phylum Arthropoda; class Insecta; order Hemiptera; family Pseudococcidae; genus Paracoccus; species Paracoccus marginatus. Next base: position 3,423 of record FIZT01047048.1, read on the forward strand.
ATAAAAATTTCATTACATGAAATAAGGGCCTTACGTATCGTTATATGCTCTTTTTCTAAAGCCCTTCTTTTTAATTTTTGAGTATTTTGAAATCATTTTCTCAGTAAAATGGTCTTAATTATACGTTTTAATAATTATATAACATTTTTCTCGCGAACGATTATGAATTATTACACTTTTGTTTCGCGATCATTGAAAAAAAAGAAAATAAAATCGTATCACGAAAACTGCACCTTCTACAAAATGGCCTCCTTATCACAATTCGATTCTTTCGTTAGTCGACTACGTAACGTAAAAATGAAAGTGCAGTGAAAACTTGAAAAGGAAGGCCTAATTTCTTTATCTTTGTTCATTTTTCCAACAATCGCTGAGTATGATTCAATCATGATTCATAGTTGAAAAGCGAGTTTTAATTAATAATTTACTTGATTAACGTATCGCAAAGTCGAGCAATTACAGCGTCAAAATGAAAAGCTCACTCGTATTCGAAGAACGGTAACTACTGTCGTGTCGTGGGTGTTGTTGTGAAAGTGTCTGCTGTGTGTTACGTCTACATTCTGACTGTGATAAAAATACTCAATATTAGTACGGATACTGGTGTGTAATTTATGCTACAAACGTCGAATAATTATTTCCAAAGTGATATTTGTAAAATGAACGATTATTTCAATCCACCGTCGTCGAAGCCTATTCGGCTTGTTATGATATAATGGGTCAGAGACTTAGTACACTGAAGCTGATTTTGAAACAGAAAAATACCAAAATGGATGATAACAAGGTAACCTTGATTAATAAAGAAATGGACGTCGATTCAAGCGCAGATCCAGTGAAACCCGAAGATAATTGCGAATCCCACGAACATTTTGAAAACATCTACATCAGTTGCGAACAACTAAACGATCCCAGTGATACTGCGAACAACAACAACAACAGTAACAACAATAATAATAATATTAATTGTAGTAGTAATAATGATGCTGCAAAATGCAACGTTAAACGTGAAAAATCGAAAACCGTACAGTTCTCCGAAGTCGACCCGCAATCCAGTGAAACGGAGAAGAAATCTCGCAAGAAACAGTCGCAGCAGCAACATCAAGACGGCGCAGTGAGCAAGAAAAAGAAAAACCACTGGGTGTTGAAATTTAATTGCTCTCGTTTGAAAAGCGGCAGCTCAAATAGTACTTATTCAGAACCGGATATTCCGGGCAAAAGTCAAGAAACGGACTGCGTCTGTACCGGATACCGTAGAACCGAAGGTACCCCGTTAACTTCGGACGATTTACCCTCAGGATTACCAATTTTCGTACCAAAGCAGCACCTCGAACAGTTGAAAAAAAGCGACGACGATAGTTCTCGTACCGAAGAAGGCGCCAGTGCCCAGAGTACCGAGCCTGTCATCGACTTGTCCAAATTCAATCCGGAAAACTATCCTATTGAAGATTGCGACGAACGTGCACGTTTGGAACGAGCTCGAGAAATCGCCGAAGGTGTCGATCCGCCCCCAGGCTTCAGTCCTAAGCACGCTATAGAATTAGTATGTTCTTCGAATTTCAATATCGAGAACATTACAGCTCTGTTTCAGTCGGCGTTGTCGTTATCGGCGTTGTCGCAAATTGACGTATCGAAATCGGTACATTCGCAGGTCGACTACATGCACTGTTTGGTGCCAGACTTGATGCAGATCATCTCGTCGTCGTTCTATTGGGGTAAGATGGATCGTTACGAGGCCGAACGTTTGTTGGATAATAAACCCGAAGGTACGTTCTTGTTACGCGATTCCGCTCAAGACGAGTACCTTTTTTCGGTCAGTTTTCGTAAATACGAACGTTCCCTTCATGCTCGTATCGAACAGTGGAATCATCGGTTCAGCTTCGATTCGCACGATCCTGGAGTATTTTCGTCGCCTACGGTGTGCGGATTAATTTCGCACTATAAAGATCCCACATCTTGTATGTTTTTCGAACCGATGCTCACGATACCGCTTCACCGCAACTTCCCCTTTTCGCTTCAGAATCTTTGCAGAGGCGTCATTTGCAGCCGCATAAGCTACGATAAAATCAACTCGCTCGATTTACCCAAAACGCTGAAGAATTTCTTGAAAGAGTATCATTACAAGCAGCGAGTGCGCGTCAGAAAATTTGATTTCGAACAATAATTAACTCGACATAAAGTATTATGAATTTTGTTCCTTATCAGGTGATAAATTTGCTAACTGTTGTACGTGAATATAAAAAAAGAAAAAGCTTTATTCTACTGTATTATTATTAGTTATATATTCGGTCACTAATTGCACCCCAACATTAGTGTATTCTTTATGGTATTATTTCTTCTTCTTGTTACTTATTTTCGTTACTTTTATTATTCTCAGTTGGAAAATTATTCTACTTTTTTAAGTTCGAAGAATCATTAACTATGACTACCTACTGAAACTAATATACCTACATACTTAAAATTCTTCCTCTCGAGTACATAGAACATTTTCTTATATTTCTGTATCGAACGATGTCCTACTTACCTATAGTGAAATGTTTTTTTTCATTTAGTCTTTTCTTTTCTCCTTCGTTTTGCAAATCGATAGGATAATTTGTGTATAAAATTTCAATATTGCAAGGTTGTTATTTGTTATTTATCATGCATACAAAATAAATCCGCATGTTTGTTGTGAATTTTCACCTATTTTCTTGTTGTATTTATTTTGTATTATTATTTTTAATTAAATAAAATTATTATTTTGTTGTTTTACATATAACTGTAATAGTTTCTGAAAATATATTTTTTCTCACTAGCTGCGAGTATTATTTCAATCAGGCCTACTTTGATAACGAACAAAGCTTCATTGTGATGTTGGTTTTCAGCGAAGAAAACTTATAATAACAAAACGCTTTGCCTTGAAGGGTAGAAAAAGAAATGGGAACGTAATTTAATTTGTTACTTACGTACAATGGTAAGTGTTTGAACGAGAATGTAGAAATAATTAAATGAAAATTTGTTGAAAAGTTTAGTTTCGATTATTTTGAAATTCAATCGAAATGAAACTAGTAAAATTGAACAGATAGACCATCTACAGCGAGAAACTCGACGTGACGATTATTTTCATCTGTTTTAGCCCTTTTCTACACGTCATAAATTCTCTCGGTTTATGAAGATAATTTTACAAAAAAATTCCTATTCAATTAATTTGAGCAAAGTGATGTGAAATGGGCTTCATTCAAATTATATTTATCTGTTTATACTGCTATTAATAATACCTACCTATTAATAATTATGTACATTTTTCGTCATTCAGCGTAATTAATTGCGCATGAAACATCATCAATGGCCAATGTTAATAACAGGAAGCGCAATATTGTGTAGTTATTTTGTACATTTCTCTTCTATCCGAACCTGATGATGCGAAAAATTAATTTTCATACATTGATATTCATAATGTATCAATGATATTGAGGATGTAACGCGATCACTTATTCCGTTTGGTGTAATAGATAACGAAAAAATGAAAAAACACTCGCTGAAATTAGAATTACCGGCGAGATTCGATAAGCATGAATTATTTCACATCGCCGTACCATTGTTTGTACGCACCAAATTTAAGGTACTCGTAATCTAAATCCAATATTGATCACATCAAACCATTAATCCATCTCATCCAAGAGCCAAGACCCATCAAGCTACGAGTACGAACTGCATTACAGGTACCCAGTTGATAAGCAAAGCATATAAAAAACACTTCGTTATTGCAAAAAACGCGGTTATAAATTAAGTTTATTCATACACAGGTACAATTTGAATTCAAGAAAATAAAAAGGTAAATTTGTACGTATAAAAAAATGACAACAAAAAAAAACATGATTACTATTTACAAACAGAGATTTACACTGGTAAAGTTTTATCGTTTTTATAAAATTGAAATATATCTCCGAGGGATAAACGAGCGAACGTTAATTTCGGCGACCGGTCGTCGTCTGGGCCAAGTTTCGGCGAAGATACTCTACGCATCGTTCTTATTTTACGAAATTGTTCCATGGCTTGATCATAAGAAGGCAATCCGGTAACAATGGTGTAACTAGGTAATGATTCTTCGTAAGTGTATTCCTCTCGGAAAGGTACTCTGGTGTTCATTGCTCGCTGAGCTTGTAAAACTGTAAATGGTAAAATCAAACGAAAGCTTTACAGAACGATTGCACATGTAGGTAAATTGTATCTAAAGAAGTATAGTATTGGTACGTATAATATACTACGTAAACTACGTTGTTCTTTGTCGGTATTTTCAACTTGTTACATCGAAATAATAACATAAGGAAATTGAAATGTGTTTCAGCAACGGGTGGTAAGACGTGGTAACCTGTTTGCTTTTAAATATTGTTAACTAGGCGACCTGTGGCAAATATCAACGATTAATCTGGCTCCATATATGGTTATGTTAATAAATGATTGAACTCGCAGAAGATAGTCAGTCGGTAATTAGGCGACGATTAGTGCAGAATAGGTATTCATGAAAATTTAATGCTTACTTTACGGAATTCTCAATTATTTCAATAAAATAAAAATTACACCGTTGGATCGTTTTCAAGGTTCAACAACGATAATATTTGCGTTTTGCTGAACACGTCGAAATTTATAATTCAGATAATTTAGCTTCAAAATGACTAATTCTTTTCTTATATATCGAATCGAATACTAATTCGAAGTAATAGCGGAAGTCGAAGGTGATTAAATTACTTACCTATTTTGAAAAAAAAATGCACAAAAACTTTTGAATTTCATCACTATTCATCACCAAAAAAATAAACGAAAAAAAAAGTTGGCAGCAATGATTTCATTAAATCCGACGGATTCCCTACCCTCCTCAGCATCCTTGCTTTCGCCATTTAGCTTTAACCGCATTTAACCGTTTTTTTTCTCGCAGAAATGCCGCGAGGTAATTTTCGTTAATTTATTTTCATTTTTCATTTTGATTTCAAAAGTTCATTGTAATTACTAATTAATTGATCTAAACCCCGGTAATAATGTCAAGTTTCGTTAATAAGCGTGCATACGATTCCAATAAGTATAAAATGAAGTATCAAATTGGATAATTTCGCGTTACTCGTTCGTACTTATTCATCAGTGATTCATCGTGCGTAGGAAGCGAATGATACCCATGAACGATGCTGAATTACACCGAAATTCGAGACAAAACTCATCAATTATCATGAAATTACGCCACAGTTCGCTAATTTTCCAACACCTAACGACATCGACGTTCGACGACGCCAACGTCCAGTTCGGGAAAAACAATCAAGATACGTCGGATCATACTCATACTCAGGTATGCGAATAGATTTCAAATTACCTTCTTGTTTCCATCTGCGGAATTTATGATAGAGTAAACAAGTGCAAATGTATCCGACGCAAATCAACACCATCAACGTTAGTATTAATCCGATCCATACGTCTGTGAGCAAAGGATCATCTGCGGATGTGGCGTTCTTTGGCTGAGGCGATGGTACTAGAATAGTAGTCACGTCCAATTCTGTACTATCGACGTTGTAAATCGTATTTGGTAGTTCACTGGTCTCCATTTAATGGATATCTTCCCATTGGAAAAATCCGATACTTTTGAGCGATAGAACGAGTCCGCAGTTACAAACAAATGTCATTTTTGTACCTCTCTAATTAATCTGCAACGATATTAATGGAAAGTTTTTGTTAATTAATGTTAGCGTATTAGTTTCGTCATCTACGTCAATGACGAATTATCGTTTATTTTGATCGTCGCTAAATATTCACGTGTTTTAATTTAGGTAAGTGTTTGGCAAAAATTAATTAATAATACGAGATCGTCGAAAGCCGAAAGGGAGCGTTCAAGAATGAATTTGAAATGTCTGCGTCTTTTCGGAACTTCGGAAGTGCTCGGGTATAATCGTCGTTCTTCGGATTATCGCGCTCTTTTCAGCCCCATCTCAATCTTACATTATCGTCTGTCGAGTAAGTTCAACTTTCAAGTTTCAAAACGGTGTTAATTATTTTGTTTTTTTTATGTTTTTGAATAACGACTTAATTAAGATGTTGATTCTGTTTTCAGTTTTTTTTTTTCACACCAAAATACCTATATCGGTGCTGAGTAACCGAAAGAGCAAAGCTGACGAACGACGATTACTGCTAAATCCTCGAACCTATTTTTCAAGTTCAAGTTCTAGTTGAATGATCAAATCATCAAGTTTGATGTATTCGAACGCTCGAAACGTGCGAATATTTAATGATTCTAAATAACAATTTAAATCTATTTCGTATTTCGCGCTAATTGAGTCATACTGCGGCGGATAACGATTTAATAAAAATGAAACAAAGTATAAAAGTAGCTATCTGAGATCAATTAGAGTGATTTTCAAGGCTACCTTCCATTCTGAACGGAATCGTTTTATCGATACAGTAGCACGAAGTCTATAGGAAGCGTTAACAATGTTCGAAGGCAACAGTCTCCAAAATGCCTCCAGCGTGAAACCATAAGTACGCGAGTACAATGAAGAGAAACGAGATAGGAAGTGAAATCCCTAAGCCTAAGCATACGATGGCCTTATGACCATCATTCGAGAATATTTACTTTAGATTTGGACGACTCGTGAAACATTCTAAACAAATACTCAGGTACTGTACGATATTGTCCAATTCAGAGCACCATTCGGCTTAAAACCTTATCTCATTTATACTTTCAGCGATGCGTACACCCATGCACGAGCACCGGAAAAGATATCTAAAGCTGTATTATCTAACCCTTGAAAAATGTAATAAAATGCGATTAATTCGAAGAACTACAGCGACCAACGTTGAAACGACGAACCGCAGTTCAACGATTTTTCGCATTCGTTGAAAATCACACCGTGGAAATCGGAATATACAGATAGATCACGACTAGGAATCCAGAGAACCTTCGCAGCAGCTCAAAAGCAATCACGACTGCATCGTATTAAGGAAACGCGAACGTGATTATACAAATTAGTTAGCTAATCGTCGTCCAAAACACCTATTGCTTTATCAAACACACGCAACAATGGCAAACTGAATTGAATCATTCAAGGAAGATGTACTACACTCTTTTATTTACAAATGAATTTACCATAATGAAGATAGGGGAAAAAGAATATCTATCTGGACGTTTGTCTATTGAAACGGACAGCGTTTTTATTAGTAAAACATTTCAATAGAATTCTCGTTCGATTTAATAACGATTAATAATCGAAACGTCCTCGTTCGATTTGGTATATATTGACAAAGTTACACGTGAATTGCGTCCCAGCGTAATTTTCAATCAATTTTTACAGGGTTTCGTAAACTCGAGCCGTTCTCGTCGAACGTATCCTATTTCTTCGCCAATTCTGGTCGCAATTACGACGAAAGAAAATTTATATTTAATTAACGATCATTATCGTTCGCGCCGTTTTAATTAGGCAGATAGTCGATCGAGTGCATTGTGTACTTTATCGTGAATCACAACGATTCTTTTCGTAGATATATTTATAGCTAAATTCACGAGTCATTTTTTTAATTTCGCGGTATTTTCCCTTTCATACGACAAATTATCTTCGTATGTGGTTTTCCTTATCGCCTAACTAATTATTTATCGACGTTTTATTTTATTTATTTCCACGCTCGTCGGGTTTCGCAAGCCTCGATCGAGAATCGAATACCGAAGAATTTCGATCGAGGATCGTATTTTTGAGCCGAAATTCACTCGAGTTGCACTTCAGAGTAGACTCATTTTTTTTTCACCTCGTTGAATTTGTATCGATAAGAAATTACCTACGCGACAATGAGGGAACATTTCGCGATATTTTCGAGTGTTTTTATGTTGTACTTTCGTTGTTCGTTTTGATTCTCAATGACGATTTCGAGATGTCAATTTTCAGAAAAAAAAACAACGAAAAATTCCATTTCGTTTTGGAGGCGTTTTCAAGGTGATTTTCGACTAGAAAATTGGGGAATTTTTTCCTTTTTGTGAGAGATGAAGGGAAGAAGGGGAGGAATTGAAAGGCTTTGGCGTAGCAAAAGGTTATTCGTAGGTATCGTCTTTGATGTAATTTTGTCGAATTTTTGTCAGGAGGGGAAGAGAAAAGGGTGACACCTACAAATCGTGGGAAAATCTTTTTTTTCGTCGTGGCAATGATTTTTTTTTCTTTTCATTTTATTTGATCGAATTTTTTTCACCTTCAATATCTGCCTCCAAGTACTTATTTTTATGCAGCCCTGACCATATTTTCTCCCAATTTGTGTTGGGTTTTCAATTCTTTTCCATGTAACTTGAATTTCGACGAGTATGTTAGAGTGAAAAAATCACAGAATCGAGCTCTGCTATTCTGATTGTCAAACTATATCGATTTAGGCACGAATCTTTCCCATTCTGAAGTGTACAGAAAGTCGTAACGAAGGACTTTGAACTTTTTGACCCCCTCCCCTGTCCCCCTGAAACTTGGATACCGATATTAGATTTCATCATAATATAGATCAAACCTCCTGAAATCCAATTAGCTCTCAGATCTCCGTTCCAATCATTTTCTTTTCGTCCTTTGACTCGTCTGACCCCACATCTACCCCTCTTCGACCACATCTAAATTTTTAAAACTTGAAAAAAATTCTGGAATTTCAAAAAAAAAAATAATTTTGAAGAAGTTTTTGCGAAAATGAGTTCAGCACTCTTTATCTTAACCAACCAGACAATTTTTGGGCGATTTTTCATTCCTTTTGCTTTTTTCAAGGGTTCTCAAGGAAGGTCATTTTTCAAAATTTTTTGAAATTTTCCGCCATTACGCAATTTTTCTTTTTAAATGATCGAAACCGATTTATTTCTGCTGAAGAAATACTTTTTTTTGACGATTCTGCATCACTACCTCTCAAAATAATTTTTTTTTCATAAGAAAATTACGAAATTGATGCTCTTCGAACCCATGAAAATTCAAATAAACGAGGAAAAAATTTCTAAAATTGTCCTTTAGACCTTAGGTTGAAAGCAGTTTAGAATATGTTTTGAAAAATCACTTCTCTTAAACACACCCCCTCCCCCCTGGAAAAATTCAGAAAGTTGAAAAATCGTAGAAACTGGTCTGGCTAATTAAAATGAAGAAGGTGGAACTCATTTTCGCCAAAAAAAATTCTAAAAAGACTTGGGAATCAGTTTTTATTTTTATTGGAATTTTTTGAAATTCTTATAGTAGGTACACCTTCGGATAAATTAACTCGTGGAGGGGGTGAGGGGAATTCCAATTCATCTAATCTTTACTTTCTATCACAACATGGCTGCTCACATTTATCAAAATAGCATATTGCACGAAAATTGCAAATTTTTGGACTTTCTCTGCTCCCTTCTTTCACCCCGCCTTTCTACATGGATCGTTTAAATGAGTAGGTAGTGACGTACCTATTTTGAGGAAAACATTTTTTCGATGTGTATGAGGAAAAGTACAGGAAAAAATCAAATTTTTCCAGATATGTATATCCATCCCTCTCCTCCCCTCCCTCGCCCGAAAAATATTTGAAAAAATTCTGATCATCATTTTGGAATTTTTGTTGAAATGATGCCAAGTACCTACCTATCTTTTTCAACTGATTTTTTCATGAAGCATCGCTCGTAAAATTAGAAAAATATTTACTCGATGGCACTCCCTCTTCTCCCTGTGAGTCTTGTTATTTTCCGGCTCGATAAATACTAAAATAAAAATTGTAAATTTTTAGCATTCGAGAAATTCTTTATTCTAACATCAGTTTGTTTGTAAAATTATAGGAACCATATTTGTAGAAGTAGGAAGAGCGACGTTTAAATTCGATTTTTACGTAGGTATGGCGTACTTCGAATGACGTCAATAAATTTTGACAAAAATACCCTTGCAGTCAAGATTTATCTAAATATTTCGTTTCGATAAAAAATTATTTCCTATCTCTGGCAGATTAAACGAGAACACGACTTTCTGACTTGGTTAAATTACGCGATCAAATTTTTCAATTTTTTTTCTCATCTCATCTTCGCAGTACCTACCTATAGGAGATTAGAAGTATAAAAAAATATTCGAATCGATCAAAATAATCACCTATTCGATAGGTATTCTTTGCGGGTATTTTTACGCTTAGATTAATGAATACAATTTATGTATTTTTTCTCGTCAATTTTCAACTCGAGAAATATCCAAATAATACATACTAATCAAGTTATCATGAATGGGAATTTCGAGAATTTGTCGTAGGTCCTTGTGTTTTGCGATGTAGACCTTTCAACGGCTCGTTCTCAAGCCACAAGCACTCAGCTGGCGGCGCCATAGTTACGAAAAATTTCAAGAGTCGTCGTTGTACGTGTACAGATACATTTCCCATGATTCATCGACTATTACGCCAACCATTTGCACTGATTTAGACGAATTAAAAAAGCGACGAAGAGTGACCACGACCGGGACACTGTTACGTTCGTACGAGTAACGAGTCGAGAACTGGATATACCGGTGAAAGAAGCGGTACAAACGAGAGCATTTTTATTACTTCGATTTACTTCACGAAGTCGTATCGTATTGTGTCGAGGGGGAAAAAAAAGAAACCAGCGGTCAATTGAAGCTGCCATCTCTGTGGGTGTTTTTTTTTATTAAATTTTTTCATTCTTGGAGGTTATAAAATTGCCCTCGCGAACGTCGAGTGATTTTCAGAGCTCCAGAAAACTGTCGTAAAATATAGCTCGAGTATTTATTGAAACTGTAATCGAGAATTTTTACGCAGATATGGACCTGGCAGCCCTCTACGTTGAATGAATTCGAAGAAAATGGCACCTACATCGTCCACAGCTATCATCGATACATTGGACTCGGCGATTAGGCAAAAAAATTCAAAAAAGCAACGACATGGAAGTAAAATCCTTGTACGAAGATGAAGAACGAGGAAACCCAAACCTGTAGAATCTGGTCTTCGAAGGTATACCTTGGATTACGACGCACATTCGCTCACACACACACACACACGTCTACAATGAACGTAAAAATATTTCTAAAAAAATTCAACGAACCATTAATACACGATCATATTCGTCCTGAAAAAAATTGTACGAATTGGACACTGACGCGACCACCAGTCACCACTCAACAATATACGATCGAGTCGACTCGGAAGAAGCTGAAAATCGACACTAGCACGCGACACTGATACGTCTACGACTCTACGTACGTTCTCGGCGAATTCGTTCGTTATTTTTAAACCGCATGTACGAGTACGACACCGACACCGACACGACGATGGCTAGACGAATTGGGATCTGCTGTGCACGCAGGAGGATACACGCACGGCATACGGTACGTTAATTCGAGACGACTAGCGACGCTCGATAAGTATCTGCTGGTTAGGCGAGGAGGAATAGAACGTGAAATACGCCGAATCTGTCATTGAACTGAAAATTAAAAATAATAAAAACGTTTTAAATACTCGCCTCGGATAAGTTATACACGCGGTTATCAATTTAATAGCAGTTTTCAACGTATTTAGAATGGCGCTCGGTGGAGGGGCATCGTCGTCCGCGTACTTGTCTCATAAGTGCGAAGTACCGAGTTCCAACTTGCTAACGAGACAACGAGTTGTTTATCTTGAGTAATGTACGCACGTAGGTACTGCGTTTTGCCAGGCCGAGTCGTCGAAGAGGGGAAAAGCAGGTACCTGGACTCGAGTCAGCTCACGGTGAATCAGCTCGAAAGCCTCCGGTGCGGTGAATCAACCGCTGGAAGGAGACCTTCGCGAGCACCATCAAAGGTCTCAATTTCCATCGATTTTTTCGCCCATTTCGAACCTTTTTTTGGTTTTGTTTTTTCTAGTCACACGTCTTCTCCTGGTAGGCTGTGTCTGTCGTAACGAAGCCATCGCCAACTGGAATTTCAACTTGAACAGGCTCATCGGTGATCCCCCCCTGGCGTCCTGTCATCGTTTATAAATTCGACGCATTTATCGATCAATCTCTATAGATACCTGCCTGCCAAATCGGTTATGATTTGCGATTCCCGAATTGCGCGTATTATCCATCTGCGACGTTTTGTTTACGATAGAGACGCAGACGCAGCCCGAGAGTAAACAGTGTTTGCAACGTGGTGTAATTTTAGCCACCCATTTATGGATTGTTTTCTCCATTTTTTTTTTTTTTTTTTAGACGAGTTTGGATTTTGACAAAGCTTCATCGACGGAAACGAGCCGAATCGTCGTATGGATATTGGAACTCAACGTCCCTGGTCAAGTTTTACGTCATCGGTGCATTTTAACAAACTAGCTGTACCTAATGGTCCCGCACGTATTCGATACTTTTACTCATCAAACATTCATGAAGTCGTCTGTTGAAACGATTCGAATTTCTAATGATTTTTCGCTCGAATATAGACGTCATATTCTCGTATTAACGCGAATAACGAGTTTATACGAAATGTATTTCTATTTATAAACGACCATCCGCGAGATACTACCTTCGACGACATTATGCTATATGTGAGTAGTTTTCCAACTCTACACGGTTCGCCGATTTATTCTCGATTTCGTACCGCGATCCGGTACAGAAAAGCAAAGGAGGTGCTGGAAATGGCCTACGTTTTGGGACACACTTCGTGCAGTCTACACAAATACGCAATATACCTACGACGCACGTTTTATCGGTTTTTGTTTTCTTTTTCCCCGTGTAGGTAATATTTTTTCCTTCTCGTAGGCTGCACGGTCGAGGGATGGCGGTGTGCGGTGTCAAAACACGTTTGCATCGTCACAGCTTGATTCAACAGCTATTACCTTCTGTGTATAAGCTGGTGCGTCGAATTACAATAATTAGCATATAAATGTTAAAATTACTCGGCTCTGCGAGAAGTGCTAATTATCGGGTAAATAAACGCGAGTGCTCGTTGAATCTGCGTTGATCGGTTCGACAGCCGAATTGCGCGTATCTGGGAGATTTTTCCAACACGCACGTCGCCTGCTGGGTAGGGTGTATTGGGGGAGGTTCGTCTTAATCGAGGCGTGCGTTGTTTCTAGATGAAAATGCGTTGCGTTATTTATACATACGAACAATGAGCGGTGTTAGGAGTGAAGTTGAAAGCACTCTTTGGTTGTGGTCTTTTACGAGGGTACCTAAGGTAAGGACGTAGTTGAAAGTTTGAGAAAAGTATTCTCTCCAATGTCTTAATTTTGGTAGGTATAATAGTTGTTATTAACGTACATATAGGTTTAGGTACTATGCTCGCTGCTCATCGTCATCAGTGAAGTAGTCGTACATTGTAATATGTATGGTAGACGTAGACCATAATATGAACTGTCACCTATCGAGAATAGACGGGAATACCCTCGTGAAAGTACAGAATGACGCACGCGTGGTCGTGTGTGTGCCAAAATTTTAAAGAAGTTGTTTAGATTAAGGACATTGGCCGCTCAAGTCCTTTTCCCCGAAGATTATCTCGATCTATGACGTAATTGAGGACCGATATGCGATGTTGAATAATGTGTTTTCATCAGTTTTGGTAAAATTATCGAATTTAGGAAGTTTTCAATTTTCGAAACGATGATCAATCTATGAATTTACTTACGTATTTTTGAAAAATTGTCTATTTCAAAATTTTTCGAATTTTTAATCAGTTTTTTAAAATTTTAATTGATTTTTGTAAAATGATAATTTTTTTTAGGAAATCTTCAATTTTGAGATTTTTTTTTTTAATTTTTGGAATGCTACGAATTTTTGAAAAATTATACCTACAGGTTTTTGGGAGGTAAATTTTCAAAATTAGGCCTACCATTGTTTGCAAAAATATTATTATTATTTCACAATCGTTTGGAAAAATATAATTTTTGATACACGTGTATTGCCAATGTTAGGAAGAATCATTGTTTCCGAAGTCAGTAACTTTTTGAAAAAATACAAAATCATAGTCTTACAGTAGAAAATTTTCTCAAACTCGAGCCTCTGACCAGTTAGTATAACTACCTAAAATGTGTTTTCGACTAATTCGAGGTCGCTGAACAAGAATCTGGCATCGGTTTTCAAATTTGAAGCGTTTTTTGAAATTTTGAAAAATTCACCATTGGAAATGCCAAATTGTGAAAAAAAAAAATGTAAAAATGTCGAGTAAGTTCAATCTCAGTGCCAAATTCAAATTCTACGACCCAAAATTAGTCAGAAAAAAGTATAGATTCTCTGTTTTATGAGAGCAATCTGAAAATCAATTTTTTGGAAAAACGCTTGTAAACAACCCGTTAAGTGCGTACCCTTGAGAAATTTTTGAAAACTCGCCCCTGACCAATTTTGAAAAATCTAAATGTGTTTTCGACTAATTCGAGGTCGCTGAAAACGAATCTGGTGTCGGTTTCCAAATTGGAAGTGTTTTTCAAAATTTTGAAAAATTCACCAGAAATGCCAAATTGTGAAAGAAAAACAAAATTGAAAAAATGTCGAATAAGCTCAATTTTGGTGCCAAGATCCAATTCTACGACCCAAAATTAGTCAGGAAACAGTATTGATCAGGGATGGAAAAACTGAAACTGGAACTGAAAGGGAAAACTGGAAGTAGAACTGGAACTGGAACTAAATGCAGTTTCGAAACTGCATTTAGTTCCAGTTCCAGATTTCAGTTTTCAGTTCCAGTTCCAGTTCTACTTCCAGTTTTTCCCTTTCAGTTCCAGTTTCAGTTCCAGTTCCAGTTCTTAATGATCTGCAATTTTGCATGCATTGATACCAATCAAAAGGTGAAAATTGAGAAAAAATACTCATAAATCAGGGATTTTTCAAACTTTTCATGACAATGGTCAATTTTTGAGAAAATTTTAGCTGAACTTCTTGTATG